>BQNB010114255.1:0-10345 GCA_026074375.1 Tanacetum coccineum
GGTAATTTAGTCTGCTCTAGAACTTATGCTTGATCCTCATTTACATTGACCGCAGTGAGGTTAGTTTTAGACAAAGTCATATGATAAAAGGTAAAATAAACCCTTATGAAATTCATCTATATACTGCACTCAATTTTAGTGTTATTCTGCTAAAAAATCAAAAGAAGAAAGAGAAGCTTAAATAAAGAAGTTCAAAGAAGATCTATGCCAGCCTTAGTTATCGATTGGTATGAAAAAAGAAGAAGGAAGAAAACTCAAAAGTATAAGGCTGAAGTTTGGCACATGGAACAAATACAAGTTACACAACCGCATCAAGTTTTTTGCCTCTTTGAGATTCTGTCTAGGTGCTCACGCCACATCGGTCATGTTTATGTGTCTGGTACAAGTATATGGTAGCTATCTAAATTATGTTTGTGCATATGAGTGATTCCCCCTAAATATAAACCCTATCTGAGTGCTCGTGTGAATTAAATAATCAAACACTTTCCTATGTGAGGTGCTCTGTTATATGTCTTTACCTTAATCAAAGAATCAGTAAACACTTATTTCAAAATTATAAAAATGTCTTCTCCACGTCACGATAAATGATTTTATTTTCTCGCTTTGATTGCTTGAGGGCAAGCAATAACTAAGTGTTGAGGGATTTGATAACGCCTAAATTATACATGTTTTTGGTGGCGTTATTTGAATCATCTTATGTTATGAACCTCATAACCATGAGAGCTAATCTCTCATACTACTCGGATGAGCCGATATGAAACTAAATTAAGTGGTTGTATGACTTGATTATGTAATCTCTAAGCTTTGTTTGTAATCCCTGTATAACTTTAACTTTGTTAGTTTTGCTTATCACTTAGATTATATACTCATATCGGTATAGGTCGAAAGACCCGTTATGATCTATATGGTTTTAAAGATTTATCTATGATCTTTATCGTTTGTGCCGAGAAATCCACTTTCGTAACTGATAAACAAAATAAGTTTTGATATAATAGTTACCAGATCATTTGAGTGACACATCTGATCTAGTTAAACTAAACTATAAAGTCTTGATTTAACTAATTAAACATATGAAAATGTTTTCTGACGAGAAAATCCTTTTTATAAATTAAAGTGTTCCACCTTTCGGGTCATAATCATTACTATCACTTATAAATTATTTTTAACTATCCGAGTAGTCATTTTCATTATTACTTGGTTAATCAAATATTATTTTTCGTAATTGTTAAAACTTATTTTCTGCTTATTCGAACACTATGCAAATCCCTGTGGACGACATGGTCTTACCTTAAAAACTATACTATATACGGGGGTTATACTTTTACCCGTGTGTTTCCCTAATAGTATTAATCGGTAATTTTAGTCTTATAAATTTAAAGCTTTTGAAACACATCAATTCCGATACAAATACTCTTGATAATCAAATCACTTTTTCCTCATCGTCAATCATCGTTGAACAAGATGATGCTCCTCAAATAGTATCCTCATCAGTAAAACAAGTTGCCACTGAACCAAACTCTCCAGTCTTGAATGAAAATATCGATGAATCAGTTCAAGAAGATGTTGTAGATTTTGATGGAAATGTGTTTTATAATCCATCTCAAACTCATGTGTTTGAAGTTGCTGAGTCGTCTTCAACATGTCAGGATCCATCAAATATGCACCAATTTCATCAAAAACATCGCTCAAGTGATAAGTGGACTAAGAATAATCCAATTGAACAAGTGTGTCACACCCCGACTACGGTGGAAACAAAGGAAAGCGACATAAAGATTTACATTAAACAAGATACAAGATCACACCATACTTAGTTTACAAAAAAATATACATTTACGAATATCCCTAAAGTTTCATTCTTGATTTGCAACACCAGTCCTTAAATAACCACCCCGAATGTGTACGTCTTTGATTTACATTACTTCCAATTACCTTTGATGAAACACACCTGAAAATGATACTCAAAAGGTCAACATAAAGTTGGTGAGCTCGTAGGTTTGATAACAACCCAGAAGCTGTGCCATAGTTTCAAAAGGGTGGACAATCATGCAATATGACAGTGAATACATGCAATAGATTAGATACAAACCACATAGATATAACCTCTCTTAAACATCAAAGCTCTACATTGCTCAAACCTAAAGCCTATCAGCTGGAGCTATACATAGGGCGAAAGTTCCACAAGTTCACAAGTTCTCAAGATCACCACTAACAACTTAATCCACAAACAAGTTCACCATATCTCATGCAATTCACATAACAGTCATAGGCACATAGCATTGTCCAAAGGAAAATAAAAGTTTCGCACAATAGGAAAACAAGTTCAAAAGATAACGTTTGAGTATCATTTTCCCTCAACGGAAAAGATTTAAAAAATGTAGGGCTACGAGAACTCACCTCAAAAGATGATAGCAGCTGATCAATATAATCTCTAAACAAAGCATAACGGTACCCGACCACAACCTATTTAATAAGTTAACCTTAGTTCTACAACACACTAATTAGCCTTTGTTGTACAATCGTTTGCGTTAATGTTCATGAAAAGTTCTCGTTCTTATTACAAAACGGTTTGCATCATGGTTGTGTGGTAATGGAATAAGATGACTCGGATCACTGGCTAAGTGCGATATAAGATATAAAGAGGTCGACAAAATAGAACTTCACAAGCATGTATTAGTTAGTTTAGCCTCAAGGATCATTTGATCTTGAGGATATAATGAATAAAGAAAACCTTGAAGTGACTCTGATTTCAGTTTTATTATTCCGCTGTGCAAGTTTATTAATCATTTTTACTATATCCTAGATGAGTCTTAATAATGATCTAACGGGTCATAAAGATATACACACTATCAGTGTCTGCTATAAGATCTGATGTGCCTCGATACCTCTTCCGTGAAGGAAGGGTCGGTGATGATGATGGTGATGGTGTCTCGTGAGAATAGACTTTCACCCAAAATATTTTCCAAGTGTGACACATTTTATGAAATTTTAGCATGACTCGTTCATTTATAAAAGTTTTCTAAAGGTATCTAAACCTTAATTTAAAACACTTACCACTTCCAATAATTTTCCAACGAAACACCAAGTTCAATATTTTCACAACGACACTTTAAAATCCACGTTTCAAATGACTATGTAGTTCGTCCTAGTTTATTCGAATGCAAGTTTATTCACAACACTCATTGTTAACCCGAATTTCAAGTATTATTTTAGTCCATTCAAACCATTGGTCCATTAAAATTGCTTAATTAGCCCGATAATACAATGAGTATAGTATAGATACCTTATTGGGTTTTCAACCCGATAAGTCTACTAACATCTTTAAGTTTCTAAATAGTTCAAATAGTTTACCAACACTCAATGATAAAATAAGTTTTCTTTAGTTTTAGTTTAATAAGTTAAGATAAAATATCAAGGAAATAGGCCGAGGTTAAATATGCTCGAGATAAACCGCGAAAATAACCAAATACTCGTATTGGGTCGCGAGCCCAATAAGCTCGAAAGTTCTCAAATACGTTCAAAATAGATCTGATTGTATCAAAATCTTCTTTAGTTTTTCAATTAAGCTTCAAACAAATTAGAAAATATTCGATAATATAAGCCGGGGTTAATAAGCCCTTATTAAGCCGAGGCTTTTCGTCCTTATTGGGCCGCAAGCCCAATAAGCTCAAGAAGTCTCAACATAAGTTATAAGTAGTTTGATTAGTCTAAAATCAAGTAAACAACGAAACAAGTGCTTAATAAGTACATGAATAAGCTAGTTTCAAAATAAGTTAAACCTCAGAACCCTTATTGGGCCGAGTTTACGTTTAAGCCCGTTAATACCATTTCATAGTTAAATAAGTTCCAACAATATCGAAATCACAATACACCAATAACCTTTAGTTTGCCAAGATAAGCTAGAAAATAAGACACGTTATAAAATAAGCTTCGGCCAATAAGGCTAATAAGCCGTAGCTTATTTCCTTATTGGGCCATGGCCTAATATAAGCCTATAATAAGTCAAAATAAGCCCTTAATGCCCCATAACCTCAAAATCCATTATGTTACCAAAATAAGCTAGAAAATAAGCTAATTCAAGCATGAATGCACCAATAAGCACAAGATAAGCCATGGCTTATCTCGGCTTATTGGGCCGTGACACAACCTTGGCCCAAAACCACAAATAAGTTACCAAAGGGACTTATAAGCCCTAAAAAAGTCAATAAGCTCTAGATCGAAATATGATAACCAAATAAGCTCTGATAAGCTATAAATAAGCCAACATACCCTTAATAGGCTGAGACATACGAGAAGCCTAACAAAACCGAATAAGCTCAAATAAGACCAAAGAGAAGTTAAGCTCGCAAGCTAAGCCCGAATACAAATAAGTTTGACAAAATAAGCTCAAAGGCGTCAAGAATAAGCCGAATGAGTATAGGGCCGAGCCCAATACCTCACCCTCAACCCTTGGTTGGGCTGAGACCAATCAAAGCAAGCCCAAAACTAAAACAAAACCAAATAATCCCTAGACAAGCTTATTTTTAAGACAAGTTTCCGAATAAGCATTAATAAGCCCTAGAATATAAGTTTTATTACCACCACAACCATGGTACTAAGATGACCACTTTGTTTTCTTTCCCTTTTGTCCACGTCAAAACCAAACGCACCCTTAATGTTCGTATTTAAATTTTAGTTTTCGTTTTTAACACATCGCGTTGTACAACTAGCTTAAGATCATCAAAACAATCATAAAAGTACAACTTATAAAAGATTTAGACAACTTATAAGAAAGGGTTTCAGTTGGAGCTTTAGACACTAGAAAATAACCCGAATGTTGTTTTTGATTACCCAATAATACTAGATATCGACCCTAGAATATTTTCTAAAATCTTGATCATGATTAAGCACGAAAAATTATGGTTCTCTTGTCTTTTTGGTGCGTCCGAATGGATAGAAGAAAAGGGAGAGAGAGCTTTATTTATTTTTGAGGTTTTGATCATGCACAAATGATAGTGTGTGTGTGTGTTATGGTGGAATATAAGACAAAGAGGAAGGACAAGCATGTTGTCCCCTTATCCCTTTGTAGTCCACGCTACATATTTAAGAGATGGGAGAGCATCCCATGCTCTTTCGTTTCTTGTCGGGATTTAAAAACCGAGGTTAGTTTAAACAATAACCGAAACCGATTAATCACGAATGACTCACAAGATACTAAACGCGTTAAGATGACCCAAGATTTACCAAAAGACGGATTTTAAATCATTGCTTTACTTAAATGTTAAACTCACGCAGTTTTTCCAATTTTTCTGACTAGCTTCCGAACGATACTCTAAATTCGCGTTTCAACCCAAACGTTAATAAAATCATAGATAACTTATTAAAATAAGTTTTGTAAGGTAACTCCAATATAGCTAGATATACTTTAGTTTACTGACGTGCCGGTACGCGTTGCGTGACGATTTTTGCTAAACGCGGGAAAACTTCTCGATAAGCATTAAAACGATAACATAGATACCTCGACACAGAAAAGATGAATCAAAAGCGATTCATTTATGAAAATCAAGACTCTCAATACCCGGTTAAACCGTAAACGTTTGGTGCAAAAGAGTCAACAAAAGTCAACTTTTCAGTTTTTCTCAAAAGAACAGACCAAATCGAAGAATGAAGTTTTCGCAATTATGGTATTTTAAAAATACCAAGATCCCAAAAAGATACTGCTTATCACAGTCTAATCCCCTTAAAGGAATTTCGCCCTGAAATTCAGCTCAAATCATCAGGTATGGTGACGAAAGGTCGTGTAGATACCTAGCAAAATGTACTGGTTTCCGAGATTAAGTTCAGTCTCTCTAGTGAGGTTTCTATTGATCCCTCTAGAGACTTAGTTCTAAAGTTAGACTCTTATGCTTCCCCAAGCAATAATAGATCATGGTCTATTGACATGATAAGTTTCTCCAATGTCCCTATAGTCTGGTGGTTCTCCCTATAGTTTGAACCACAAGATCTCAGTCGGGTGTCTAGATACGATCTAGTCCGCGACGTGTTAACATAATGTTCTAAGATTTTTAGTAGTATCTAGTTCCTCAGTTGTCTAGTTAACATGTTTAGTTCTACAGAAGGTGTGTGCCAATCATGTTACCACCTATATTTAATTCTTTCAAGATTCACCTAAGGTTCGCTTTTCAGAATATGTCTAGATTCTCCCAAGTAGATTTTTACTTGTTCATCGACACTCGCTTAAGTGACTCGAACTATGAGTACCGCACCTTTGCGAATCTCTTATATGTTTTGGGTAAGTTTAGGTTTCCATCTTCTAGGTAGGTTGTAGGGTCATTCTAGAATCGTGTTACTGCGATATTAAGTTCATTAGTTATTCCTTCATTATCAATCCTTTATTAACATTGTGGTTTTAACCATTACAGTTACCTTGTAGAAGGTAAGGTTTTGAATTTGATTTACTACTAATCTGATCTAGTCTCTTTTAATAATAGAAACATAATGTCATCCATTAATATTCAAGTTTCGTATAAACCATCCTACTACTAAGATCATTGTGACTTCGATAAGAGTCTATTACTGACTGATGATAACTAGCTCATACCTAATTCTAACTGAAACTGTTCAGTTTAGATCTAGCACTAACTGATGCTACTCAGTTTAGTGATGTAAAAAAAGTCCTAGATGTGTCTATCTAGCCTACTCCCTCGAGTCTAGCCTCCTCTCAAGTCTGGTAACAAGCTTTGTCAGCTCCAATCGCACACGCCTCTCCTCCTCAAGTTGTAAGCTTAAATCCTGGACCTCCCTCTATCTCTCGTACACCGTATGCCACAGAGCTACTCTTTGTACATTAGTCTGGCCTGCTCATGACTCTAGAGCCAACACTGGTCGCCAAATAGCACTAAAGGTCACTGTAGCCCTCTCCTGCTCTTGCTCCAGGCTCCTAAGCCTGTAGCATTGTGAAAAGATATCCTCCCTAACTGCCCTCAACCTAGAGTATAACTCAGTAAAATCTCGGTCATAACCCTGGAAAGTAAGTGGTAGTGCCTCTAACTGCTGGGTGTGGTCAGCGATCAATCCTCCCTGTAACTCAATCCGTGCCCCTAACTCGGCCATAAAATTCTCATCCTCAGGCTCAACTAATATTGGTGTAGATATGGGTAAATGGATGGCTGGTGGCTCTAATGAAGGCGCTGGGGACCACTGGTGTAGTCAAATTTATATACCAATAGTAATAAATCTCGTAATGAATTCTTTCCAAAGTACTTCTCACCAAGAGAAATATAAGAAAAATCTCACAAAAGAAACACAAATCGTAATATTTTCCGGGAAGTACTTATCCTCGGAGGTCGTGTCCCAACGAAATCGAGAATTGAAATAAAGAAAAATCGGGCTGACGACTTAGAATTATAAAAGATATTTGATATGTTGATTAAACTACAAAATATAATAGCATGAATTAAAAAAAACAATGAAATAGCACGAAAATTTAAATGCACTAAACGAAATAAACGCGAGCTAAATTTGGAATTTAAAAACTAAAGCACGACTTTTAACAACTTTTCTACCTAAAAATCACAAATTTAAAATGAAAATTTTAGGAAAAAGAATTACAATTTTTTATGAATTCTTGAATTTTTTATGAATTTTCTAAGATTTAATGATTTATCAAAAATAAACTTTTTCTAAAAATTAACACTAAAATTTTTCTTTTATTTTTCAAAAATACTAGATTTAAAATGAAAATTAATGCAAAAAGAATTTTAATTTTTCAACTATTTTTCTATTTTTTATGATTTATCTAAGAAAAAGTAATCACTAAAATCTATTTAAATTTCTAGAAAATACAACTTTAATGAGAAAAATATAGAAAAATGGTTTTTAAATTCTAAAGATGTGCAGAAAAATTATGGAACAAAAAGCCCCAATTTTAAAAACCCAATTGAACCCTAATTTATTCAATTAAAACTTTAACCTAATTTTTAATAAAACTAAAAACAAAAATATTAACTTTTTTATTTAACTAAGAAAGACAGGGTAAAAAGTGAAAGAAAGTAAACTACAGGGTAGGCGGGCTAATATTTGGAATTTTACACTACAATAGAAACGGGTGCCCCTTAACTATGAGAAAACTACCAAACAGACCCTACGAATTTGGCTTATTTTTGCTTATTAAAAAGTGCTTTTCAGCTAAAACTCAAAACTACAAAGTTGTCAACCAGCTTATTCCTAACAACTTTAATAAAAGGACTTCTAACTTTTGACAAGTGAATAAGCTAGAAAATAAGCTGATCAATAGCTGTCACAGAAAGTGCTTGTTTGCCTAACCTTTTGGATTTTTGCTTATTTTGAGCTTAAAACTTGATGAAAACTGAAACTAAAAGTTGTTTAATGAAGCTTAAGATGTGTATTAAGAAGATTTAAACTAAAATTAACCTATGCTTAACAAAACTAGAAAGAAAATTAAGATGAAAAAGTGCAAGTTTTGATGAAACTGTTTTTGAGCTTTTTTCTAATAAGCTAACAAGCTTATTACTGAACCTTAGGTGCTGAGATTTTGGAAATAAGCTAACCTAGCTCTCTAGAATCTACCTAGATATAAGGATTTTTCAAAGTTTTATCAAAGTAATGAAAAATTCAAAGTTTTAAATGAAAAACATCTACACTGATAAGGAAGGCTTTGCTGATGCAATTGACATGCTGGTGCACTTGGCTATGAACTCAAATACAGGCTCAATTTTTAGAACTAATACATCACCAAATGAATCTAAATGAGCACAACACAACCTTAAACTCTAAAATGCTCTTTAAGATCCTAAAAGCTAAACCTCTTACAGCTGTGATATGCCCTGGTGCAAAATGAGAGATTTTAAACTCTAACTTTTGTAAAAATAAACCCTAACCTCTAAAACTTGTTAATCTCTTGTACTTATATCCTAACTCACATGAATGAACAGCTTTGACAAGATGTGGTTTACTTTAAGAGTAAAAATAAGCTAATACCAAACACTCCTTTAAGAAAAACTGTCAAAGCTAATTTGAGTTTAAAACCTTTATAAAAACTAAAACAACCTAAACTCTTTATCTACTTCTATTTGTATTGGATTAATAGAGCTATTTATGCTATAAGAAGCCTAGCTTATTTATGAAAATAAGCTAGTTCCTCTATGAAGCCTATACTATTACTATGACAGAATTAGATGAAAAAGTAGAATTAATAAAAATCTATGCTAATGAAACTTTACTCAGCCAATTCAAACTTCAATAATCATAACAATGAAGAGAAATAAGCAAACTATTAATAGAACTAAACAAATGAATAAGCTAACATTTTAAGCTAAAATGAGAATTTAGGACTTTTAACCTGGAAATATTGGAGTCTCAGCACAAGAGCCACTCTAGTAGAGTGAGTGGCTCAAATTGTGATCCTAAGTGGCTTCCAAAGCCTCTAAACCAGAGCTTTTAGCTCAATAAGCTAGATAGAGCTTATTACTCCTTGTGAACCTCCAATTTGAGAATTATGAACTCAAGTGATCATTTTAAATTGTAAATGAGTTAAACTGATGAAATGAAAGCTTAAACAACAAACTTTTACTAAAATTGAGCTTATTAGAATCAATAAGCTCAAACGAGCTTATTTAAGCTTATTTGGTGAAATGAGCTTAGAATTGAAATCAAAGTGAACAAATACTTGAAAGTTGAGTTATTATTGCTAAAATGATGTAGTACAAACTGAATGAACAAGAGTACAAGTAATTAGAGCTTAAAACGAAAATGTTTGAACAAAGTGCTTAAAATTGAAGAAATTACAAAATAGAATTTTTAAAACTAAAAACAACCACTGAAAAAATGATCCCTAACTCTCTATTTATAGAGTAGAGGTGAAGAGGAGGGAAAGAATTCTAGAGCCTTCCTTTAAATCTCAGCCGTTGATTCTCTTATAAGTTGATGGTAGCCGTTTGATCATAGGAGTGAGGTGTCTTGGCCAATAGGGAAGTGCCACGTGTTTGTTTGTGATTGGGGGGAAGTGTATGAACCGGATTGAGGGCTTATAAAGGAGCGGGGGTGGGAAATTTCGAGATTGGGCTATGTGGAATTTAGGCGGGAAAAGTTGTTGTGGGTTGTTAGGAGGTTGCGAGTTAAGCGGGTTTCATTTGAAGGTTTGAGAATATGGCAAAGATGGCCCTTGTGAATGCCCCGCCCAAATGTAGTTGTAAACAAAGTTTGAGATTGACAACTTCAGTCCTTGTGGTTCTTTCTCTCTAGTTTCTTCTTTATAACAACTTTCAACTCTTGGCAACTTTGGTCCTTGAAACTTTAAAACCTCAAATAAGCTTCTCAACTTTGAAGACTTGTCATTCTTGGCCCTTTT
>BQNB010114256.1:0-17295 GCA_026074375.1 Tanacetum coccineum
CTCTTAGACAAAGGAATAATACGAGGGGTCAAGTCCTGGCTGTTGTTAAAAAAATAAAAATAAAAAAATGTGATTTTTTTAATTATATTTAATTTAAGTGTCTTAATATTAGAACCTGAATCGATTGAGAAGATTTTTATTTTGAGAAGATTGAGAAGATTTTCAAAAACGATAGATTTTTAACTTTGATTCAAGTTTTTCAAGTGTAAAACTCATTTTAGTGTGATTATAATTCAAAATGTGTAAAAAAATTCGAATCAATGTTAAAAAATCTCTTGTTTTTGCATTATAAGTAAAATACTGAATCTTTTATGCAAATTTAAAGAATCATTACCATAACTCGATTTTAGCAATAATTTGTGAATCAAATTTGTGATTTATAGCTTTGATTCACTATTAAATGATGTTTACTTGTGAATCAAATCAAAAAATATTAATCAATTTGCTCAAACGTAGATTTCTCAATCTTCTCAAAATAAAAACCTTCTCAACGGAACCGGAGCCCTTAATATTATATATAGATTCCGTACTAGGTTTATATCCATAATATTATATATCGATTGCGTACTAGGTTTATATCTTATTTTGAATATTAGTACCTTGAGTATGCCCATGCCATAGAAATCAACCATTTCGCCGGTAGGAGAATGACCTTTATACGGACCTTCAAAATAACCCCAGTGCCGAAACTTGTAAGATATCACAGGCAGTGGCGGAACCAGAAAGTTAGAGGACGGGGGGCAAAAAAAAAATTCTTGACAAAAGTCGTTTTGCACACAAAGATGAAGACGAAGATATAAGGTTTTTACACTGTTTTGCTTTAACATGGGGGGCAATTTGATTTTGTGGTGGGGTGCACTTTAAAAAAAGGTCAATTTTACACTAAAAATCGATGTTTTTTGGCGAATTATGGAGGGCACCGCCCCCCCTACTTACAAAGTGCTTCCGCCCCTGATCACAGGTGGTCCAGAATGAACACTTATAACTTCCCATGCAAACCCTCGAGGAAATGCTGAACGAAAAACATCATGTGAAGTTTCAAATGTCTCTTCTTCTGCTTTGTAATACTTGTATTCATCTGGAAGTGTATTCTTCAACAATGCATTGTAACTTCCCACCTTCAATGTTTCCTCAGCTGACAACCCTTCCCTCCCTGATTTTGACATGATCATTAATTTTTAATAAATCGTTATGTGATTTGTGTATCATCTGTTCAACTAAGTGGTGCATAGTGTATTAGCGTTAATACCAAAATATTTACTTGCCAAGATTTACGTATATCACTCATTCGAAAATACGGAGTAATAGATTTAATCTTTAATTTGTTCGGACCATAATGTGTAACATAAGCTTAGTGAATAGTTTTACAAATCATATTCAATTACTATATATACAATAATACAAGTTTACGAGTTTTCTTTTGTAATGGCTAGATAGTTACGTTTGCGGCATGGGAAATGCTTATAATTTTTTTTATGCATGTTAGTATTATATACGTATGATTCAAACTTTCAAAGTGCACCGCTATTCAGCCCTGGTCCAGATATTTTTTTTTTCTTACGTGTTTTTTAATTTATATAACGTGTCATGATTTATTTTGATCACCGATCGATTGTAGATGACTCTTATATCAGAAAGTAACAGATCACTCTATTTTATAAATTATGCAGATTTAATTATATTATAATCTTGTTCTTAAAAAATCAAAATATGTTGCAAATAGGGACGGAGCAAGGGGGTGTCTTGCTCGTTGGTGCCTGGGACACTTATCGATTTTTTCGATATAGTGTTCATTTTTGAAAAAAACAACGATTTTTTCCAAATGTATCATAAATGCATCCGGTCCATCGAAATGTGTTTCTAGTGTTATCGGATTATTGAAATCTTCGTTTCAATTCATTTTTTAAGTCTATTATTTACGGTTAAAAAAATTGTGTGCCCAGTCATATTTGGTTATAGGTCCGTCCATGATTGCAAATAAATTGCGAGAATCAATCTCAGTCATACAGATTTGAACTAAATTGGAGTGTAGTTTTTGCAAAGTAGTTGTACACGTTTTCAATGTAACCAAAAATAACAAATAGGGTTTTGCTAATGATAGCACTTAAGGTTGTGATTAAGAGAATGAGTGGAAAAATTACTGTGTTTGGAAAATTTGAATTACTTAACATTCGTTTTGTAATTAACATGAGAAAAAAAAGATTTAGCATAATACAATAGGTTACATTCTAATTAAAACTTCAAGCATGATAATTTTTGTGTAAGGATTTCTGCAAGACATTTGATATATATATATATATATAGGATAAAGATCAAATAAAAAGACAAATATTCGTGAGAAGGATAAAAAGAAAACTTTTTTTTAAAAAAGTTCTTGAAAAATTCCAAAAAAATTCTGTTAAATCACAAATCATTTCCCATTTGATTTATTATAATATTTCTATATATATATATATATATATACATATAGTAAGGATCAAATGAGAAGAATAACTAAAATGAGAATGATGAGAAGAAACCACAACCACATATTTCAAATGCACCTACAAAAATAGATGCATCTCCCCTTAAACTTCTCCCTCCTATTTAAAATGTGTGGCTAGAAATCCTTCTTATTCTTCTTATTTTAGTTTTTCTTCTCACTTGATCCCTTCCCTATATATATATATATATATATATATATATATATATATATATATATATATATATAGACAAGCGTTCATTTGAGAAGGCTAATTTTTGTGAGAAGGAAAGAAGAGATCTTAGCCTTCCATTAGCCCCTCTTTTTTTTAATCTAATGGTTTAGATTAGATTAAAATTTGCACTAAATTTACACTAACAAAAAATGGAGGGGCTTCTATGTAATTTCACACTCAAAAATTACAGGGGTCTCATTGAAAACCCGTCATTTGTTACATACTACCAAAAACATCACTCTATTTCTCTCTGTCCCAACTTTTTCACACAGAAATAGAGAAAAGAACAAATGCAGTGCTCACACACAAACACATAGTGCTCAATCACCACTGATTACCACGGTTAACCACCATCAACACCGTTAACCACCATCACCACCGATCTCCACCTTTAACCACCATCACCACCAATCGCCACTGTTAACCACCATCACCATCGATCTCCAACTTTAACCACCATCACCACCGATCGCCGCTGTTAACCACCACCACCACCGATCTCCACCTTTAACCACCATCACCACCGATCGCCATTGTTAACCACCATCACCACAGTTAACAACCATCACCAAAAACGAAAACCCCCTAATTAATGAAGAAGATTAGCTTTTCAAGTCAAATTACAACGGTAACTGTTATTTATTATCATTTGAATTATTATGTGAAAATATAGGAGATATTTTTCTTTACCTGTGAAAATTTTAGTAAAGCATCTTCACACGTGAAAATGAAATTGTTTGTTAGTTAAGCTTAAACGTTTTATATTTGATCTTTTTGTTGTTACATGTATGAGATGTAATACCTTAGTTTATTATGTGTTTTACTTTGTATTTATCTTAAAATTTATTTAGTGAAATATAAATATTGCTTATTTTTTGGCTTATCTCTTTTATTATAAGTTTTTATATATGAATATCAGTGAAAATTTCTATCAGTTCATGAGTTTAATGAGTATTATCGCGTTAAAGTAAGCAGATCCAAACACTATTTTCAGAAGTAACTTATAAAGAAACAGCTTATAAGAACATGCTTTTAAGCCGAACAAAATAAGCAAACCTCTTAGATTAAACACCACTAGTTGAGTCATTGTTTTGTTTGTATATACATAGAATTTGCTACTAGTTGTTGTCGAATTGAGTTGTTTGCTCATGTTTGAGAAGCTACTAGTCTGAATACGTTAATCTAACAAGTGGGTTGCTTTGTAAAATCTGAATTTTAGTTTGTGAAAGTTGAAGTCTGGGATGAAACAGTTGCAACGCGTTAAATCTCTCTTTTTTGTTGTTTGATCATGAAAATTTGTATCTACTATCTGATGTGAAGTTTACTTTTATATTCAGATAAAGAAAAAGATATAAGATAAAGGGAACAAAATGTGTTTTGTGGCAGTAGTGTTTGCATTGCATTTTGCCTCATTAGATGTGTCGTCGCCAGCCGATATGATTGTTAATTTAACTTCATAGTGCTTTAAAGGATTGATAAACCAAGTATGTATTATAATAGTAGAACCATTGTCTTTGCCTTTTAGATCTTTGAAAATATAGTTTTACACAGTTATAGATTAACATGTGCAATAAGTCGGTCTAAGTGAGAATTCTACAGTAAGTATCACCCTTATATTTTGCTTATACCAAATAGCTAAGATGGTAAAAATGCAACCGGTTCTTATAATATGGATATTAAACATATACTTGTTGCGTGTAAACTAATTGTTTGGCCCTTATTAGGAATCCATAACATGGTTTGATGGTATATAGAATCTGGCTTCTAGATAATCGCTTACCATCTTTAATGGCTGGCTCATCTTCAGTTTTATACTTTGTTTTAGCTCATTTGTTTAGTTGGTATCTCACACCAGTTTCCGCTTCGAATTTTCTAGGATCCAATCAAATTTTCTAGTAAGTTACTTTCTGTAAGAAGGTTGGAAGTTGCAGTTAATACCATGCCTTAGCCATTTTAGTAACAAGGAAATTGCTAGTGCTGCACAAGAATGGGAAACAAGTAAATGACCCAATCTTGCCCCTACCCAAGATGGGATCGAAGATTTTGGTTGCTGGAAATCATGCTGATAATTTAGGCTATCAATGTGATTGGTGGAGAATCAGGTGGCAAGGTTTAGCGAGAATGAAAACACAACAGGTATGCTCATTGTATGGCCTAATTATCTGGTGCAAATACTAGAAAGACAAAGCTTCCATTTCATCTCTTAGCACTAGAGGCGGCAAAATGGGCGGGTTGGGCAAGTTGGTAACTAGTCAAAATAGTGGTTAGTGAATATGTTGCTTTTTTTCTCTTAAGTACGTGTTTGTCTATCCTCTGATAAACCTTACCCCACGCTCTTTCGTCCTATGTCAGTTGGCTTAAAGTGAGCGAGCTAGCATAATTGTCGGTTAGACTTATTATGAGTTGTTGCCTAATTACTTGCTGATAAGCTGATTATTTTAGGCATAGGTTAACTATACTTTTGATCTATGCAGTGGAAACAAAATTGATAAATTGGTCTCAGTATAAAGAAAGAGGGAGTATTCCTATCTGGTCAAATTATTTCAAGAAACAAGATGGTGGTGAATCTGAATTGCAGCAGGCATCAGTCTCTTCAACAAAACTCATCTCCATTAGCGACAAAAGAATGAGCACCTTACTAAATAATCTTGCACTTGCAAAAAGGTGTGACATTCTATACATGTAAGTAACTTTATGATAATATTATGTAGAAATGCACTATTTGCATAAGTATCTCCAACTCATAATTTGCACCTTTCTATAATACTAATAACGGTCAAAGATCACCTCTAACTCATAATGTACACCTTTCTCCATGACTTCATTTGTCTGAGTTGATCATTTGATAATAACAGTCAAAGATCAAAGAAAAGTTGGCTTTCAAATACACTTTTTGTGACGTGAGCCTAGAGAGCTGAAAGAAACTGAATGCAAAGCCTAAATTCTTCACAAAAGCAGAAATACTCAAATACTATTACTTGATAATGTTGGATACTGTTAAATTTTGTTATAGACACAGGATACAAGCCAGTTGGGATACTATGCTTCTCACATTGCTTCAGTTCAGCATTAGGATGATTCTAGCTGCATATTTGTAGCAGATGGCATCTAAACTTCCTTGCAGTTGTTCATTATAAACATATCAGTTAAATTTGTTTTGTGAAATTTTCATGCATACCAGTTTCATCATTGTTGTTTACTTCTTTATGTTTTAACAATGTTAAAAATGTATATGCAGGGGAGATAACTTTTGGAGTTTTGACGAAGATTGATCTTATGGACAAGGGTACTGATGCCGTTGATGTAAGTTGTGTCTTGAATCAGTTTTTGTTTTAAGAGTGAATTTGTGGTACTTGTAAGTTGTAACTCTGTTGGTGTGTCATTTGCAATGTTGTATTCCTCTTTCATCCTCAATTAGATTATGTGTATTTCTGAACTGTTGAAACTTACTGCCTGTTAACTCTTCCTTTGCACATCGTGAATGACCAAATTTGGCTTTTTAATGTTAAGTACACTATCTGACTTTAAATTTATTTAAGTTGATTTGTCTTCCATAAAGTTGCTGACTTGATTATGCCATACTGAAAAAGCAACATAAATAGGAAAATGTAGCGCACAAAATGGATATGAATCCAAACTCATTCTAAAAGTCAGAATAACATAGGTTCTATATGTATTCTATTCATTTTGACTTCATGACCATTATGGTTTTGAAATCGATGTCATGAATTCGTCCTATGTTGGTAAGTTGAGTAATCTTACCAAAGATGGAAGCAGTTTCGCTCATTCATGATCTTTATTTGCTGAGTTTTGTATATTAAATGGGTGGAGAAAACAGGGCCCTATACTTATTTGTGTTACATGTGTAGCAGCATACTTTATATAAAGACGGTTTAAAGCCTGGTAAGATACTACTTTCTGTATTAAAGGCTCAAGACAATCATGGATTGAAGTGAAACTGGAGATATGATTGGGTCCTTAGTTTAGTTGCACATCCGAAATGCTTTTTATGGCTGACCCGTCTATTTTATGTAATGCTCTATGGTCGTATGACTTAGCATGGTGCTTGCATCCTATGTAGTTTGTAACAATCAATCAACTCCTTTTCAATTTTAAAGGGATAATAATAAACTAGGTTTTGTTTTGTAAATTTCCTTTCTTTGTAATTGTATCAATATAGTTAGTGTTACTCACCCTCTGGGTTTCAGGTGACAACTGTGGAGGTTTTGACCACCAAGATTAGTGAAACTGGGTTCATTTCTAGTCATTTTCTTCACGGCTTTCAGTTTTATTTTTATCATTTAGTTAACTATAAAATTCAGGTGCTACATGACTTATTTTTATAACATCTTATGTCACGAGTTGGTATGAACTATTAGCATATAGCATACTCTTGATTGGGAATATGAGTGTGACTGTGAGTATGACCTGTCGTGTTTTCAAAAAAAAACATCTAAGGTCGTTTTCAATTAATTAGCAACTTATAGTGGAATGGATTATGGAACAGTGGGAAAAGAACTATTATATCAGTTCCATTGCTGGTTCTAACAATGGAAGCTCTCTTTGTGGTCATGTCAAAAGGTTTGTTGACCTAACATTTGTTCTGAGAGTTCTATACTACACACCAACTCTTAGCCTTCTAGCTTTAATATGAACTGATCTATGCAGGAACCTAGTATTCACAACAATCCTACAAAATACTGTTTGTGGACACCCAACTATCCGACCTGTACATTTTGCCACTTCTCTTCTGAATTCTAGCTCAATGCATGAAATTTTGTCACATATGAAAGTTACCTGATTACTAGTATAAAGCTATATAAACCAAAAAATCCCTTTTATTTAGGCAAAATAATGATTGTGACACTATTTCAAAACAGTATTGAGCTTATAAGTACCTAAATACTAATTCAAAGAGGGTAAACGAAAATTCTATGTGATAAGTATCCGTAGATATGTTATGTAAAATGTGACACATGTGTTGTCTAACTAATTGTTGGCTAATAATAATATTGTAGGCACATCCGTAGTTAACACACTATGAGCGCGAGAAAATCTACAAATTCATGAAAATACAAAAGATTTTTGTGCAACCACCTTCTGTTTTTGTCGTTGCAGCTGCATGACCTTCTGCAAATTGGTATATTTTAATTTCATTTCCAAAATAGTTTGTTCTATAGTTTACGGAAGTTGCGTTATTTGACTAAACATTCTTGCAGATGCAGACAGATTGCAGGTGGGCCCTCTAGACGAGGATGAAGAGAACCAATGCATTCGTTTATTGTCCTGCTGTAAAAGGCATAGCCCTAATCGTTCAATTGAACGTGTTGCTCTTGATGAACGGATGGGTCAATTACCAAGTCAACAATCAGATAACGTAAATCCTTCTGGCTGTGCCCACACTGGTATGTCATTTATCTTTGTGTTTGTTTATCGTGATAACAGGTGAACTGATTGCTTCTTTGTAACATTATTTTGTATAATTTTTGGTGGAGATGGTATGTAGTTATTTAGTTCTGAGTTTTAGTTTAAAGTTCTTGTATATGTTTAATTATATATGGTAGCTGGAATATTTTCATCATATTAATTTATACCTCGCATTTTTAAGTAACTTGCTATTTAATATGCATATAGGCATTCTGATTTCTGCTTGAAATATGATTCATAGCCTTATGATTATTTTGGGAGAAGAGGTAGAAAAGAGCCTGAAGCCCTTGCTGCTGCATCATTGAAGCGAGTCTATGTGGAAAACAGGCCATATCTGGTTGGCGGTTTCTGCCAGCATGATACAGTTGCTAATATCAATAAAAACTTGATGCTCGATGCAGAAAGCATAGTTTCTATGTCTGAGAAGTATATATACATGCGGAAAACATTCAGAAAGACATTAGCATTTGGTAAGCAACTGTTTTATATTCTTTTGTACTTTGTAAAGTTATTCTTAATTTCTGTTAATTTGTATTTACTTTAGCAACTGTTTTGGTTGTAGAAGAGAATGTTAAAAGTATGATACATGTTAACCCATATTCTCCGCAATGTATTATTTTTTGCTCATTCATCTAAGAGGGGATGATTTAAATGGTAGGTATTTCAATGATGTGATCCTCTCGTCCTGTGTTCACATATATGGTGATCATCTGATATTTTGCTTGCTGAATGTCACTCTCTCAGACTACAATAATTAAGAAACAAAAATGTTATAGGGCCATGGTTATCAACAACCTTCACTTTTTTCGCTTGAAAACATTACTTACATTAAGACATAACTAACAACAAATCCCACCTTTTTTTTATTGTCAAACCAATGAAGAGAGTGAAAAAAATTAGGAGATGCATCTAATTGATAATGATTTTGTTTTGACATTGTGATATTTACACCACTTGATATACAACTCTTTGGTGGTAAGTATCATTTTATTTTTGTTATCATTAGTGGAGCGACACTTGAAAATATCAACTGGTATATGAGATCTATAAACAATCAGCAACTTTGCACCTTTTCTTTTTTACCTTATTAGTATGACTATAGAGTGTTTTCATCATGTTCACCTTCCACATTCTCTTAAACTATTTTACTGAGATATTAGTAACATGGATATGCAAAATCACAAATTTGTTTGATGGTCCATGACTTCATCATCAGTCTATAATTTTACTTTGCACTCACATTATGAGCAGGCTTACATTCTTGAGTAGAGTGATATCATGATCATTTGAGCCCCATTGAAGTTAACAAAATCTTAATCCTATTTTATAAACTTCAAAATGTCCTTCCTGACACATTTGCATGTGAAAAAACTGAAGCTAGTATTTACTTGTAGCGAGTATATAATGTATTTTTGACACTTTTTACTTCGAACAAAATGATCTTTATTTTATATTTTAACCAATTTCATTACATGAGATGAGACTATGGGAGTACAAGTTTCTCAAGATAAGATAAGTTGTCATTGCTTGGTACGTATGTTGTAGTAATTATAGTATAATTTATGGTCAACAACTAATGTTAATATAAAGGACTGTTATACAAATCACTGGTTATGCTCTATTGTTCCCTGATCAACCATTATGAGTTAAAAATCTGTTTAATAGTCAGCTGTATTAACTTCAAAAGGTGGTGTAGTGGTTCTAGCATTTTATGTTAATTTACAACAACATACCCAATCCCGCCGGAGCGGGTTATGGGCATTTTATGTTGATTTGGTTCATGTAAAAACATTAGTTGGAAAACAAAGAAGGTCAAATGTTTTCATAGTCCCCCAATACATGTTTAAGTGTTCGCAACTTCCTAACAGTGGCGAATCTAGGAATCCGCAACAGGGTGTGCACCAATTAATAGGTTAAAAAAATTTGACTTTCTCGGCTCGAATCGAGTCGGGCGAGATTTTTGCTGTTTTTTTCTGTTTCCTTGTCTTTTCTTGCTTGGTTCGGATCATACTATAATTTTAAACCAAAATCTTTAGAAGTTTTTACGTTTCTTCGAAACTTCAAGTATACATTAAATACATAACAAAAAAAGCTAGTAAAACCAAAAATGAATTTAGCTACCCAACATTGTACCATATATATATAGCATCTGTCAAAAGAAAAAAAATGAGAAAATCAAAGAGTACGTATAATATTGTACTTTACTACTGTATCACCTAATAAAGTTGAGAGATATAATATACTACATAAATAATAATGGGACCTACTTCTATTAACCCACAAACCCACGTTTCTCTTTCAACAACACAACTAAAAACTCTACAACTTTACAATCGCCATTGTAATTCTTTTAATTTCTCTGTATCTTTAAATTTTGTTTCCATTTGTTTTACATGACATACATGGTTGTCCAATGGCATGTACTGTGCCATGATAGCGCGGATCTCCGAATCCATGTATGTCTGCGCACAAAATTAATTTGTCATAAACCAAACAAAAAATCTGTAGAAAGTGTTGCAAGTGAAGTGCTAAAATGGACAGGCAAACAGGTTGACCCGACACTGCTTTTTTGTCTATTAGTTTATATTTCTGATGAACAACCAATGCATTACATGAGGATGCCATTAATGACAAAAATAAGCTAGCAGAGAATACATGACCCGAATAGCTGATCTTAAAAGGAACTCCAGCTCATTAGATGAAAGATACTCTAATTTATCAAAACTTTAGAAGCTGCCAAACATGAATCCCTTGAATGTAAAAGGAAATATGAGGTGGCATTATCTAAACAGAAAGCTAGTGAAAAACAAGCTTCTTCAGAAGTAGCAAATCTTAAGGCTAGAAGCAGTGCAGCTGAAGCAAGGCTAACTGCTGCACGTGAACAAACTTTATCTGCTCAAGAGGAAGCTGGTGAGTGGAAACGCAAGTATGATGTTGCTGTTAAAGAAGCAAAAAGTGCCCTTGAAAAGACAGTTGCTGTTCAATATCGTGCATGTAAACAAACTCAAATCGTGAGTATGCTCTGCGAGCAAAATTTGAAGGCACATTGGCTGACAAGGTGACACATCTGCTTTTCACATCTTATAATCGTATTTAAAATGTTTAGACATGGTTTTTATTTACTTGTATTTTAAAATGCAGGAAGCTGAAATAAAAGATAAGGCAAGGAAGATTGAACAAGCTCAGTAGCGTGTAACTACTCTAAACATGGAGTTAAAGGTGAGATTGTCTAAATAAGCTACACAAAGGTAATAAAATAAAATATTTTAAGTTTTGTAAGAATTTTCTTCACATGTGCAAATTATGAGCAATGATTGAAGATTTTATCTTACTAGTGTATTTTTTATACTAAAAGTGCAAAATTATAAGATATTGATATTTTCACGCGTGCAAAATTTGAGCATGGATTGAAGCATTGCTCTTACTAGCGTATTTTTTAAACTAAAAGTGCAAAAATATGAGATATTGATGTTTACTAGACGGTTATTTAAGTTTGTAAAAATGTATCTTCACATGTGAAATTATGAGCAATGGTTGAAGTTTTATCTTACAAGTGTAATTTTTATACTAGAAGTGCAAAGTTATAAGATATTGATATTTAATACACAATTATTTAAGTTAATAAATTATCTTCGCGCGTGCAAATTATGACCAAGGATTGAAACATTGCTCTTACTAGCGTATTTTTTACACTAGAAGTGAAAAAATATGAGATATTTATGTTTACTAGACGATTATTTAAATTTTGTAAGAATTATCTTCACATGTGCAAATTATGAGCAAGGATTGAAGATTTTATCTTACTATTGTATTTTTTATACTAGAAGTGCAAAATTATAAGATATTGATATTTTCACGCATGCAAATTATGAGCAAGGATTGAAGCATTGCTTTTACTAGCGTATTTTTTAAACTTAAAGTTCAAAAATATGAGATATTGATGTTTACTAGACAGTTACTTAAGTTTTGTAAGAAGGCATCTTCACATGTGCAAATTATGAGCAATGATTGAAGGTATTTAATACTTTACAAGTGTAATTTTTATACTAGAAGCGCAAAATGATAATATATTGATCTTTAATACACGATTATTTAAGTTCGTAAAATTATCTACACGCATGCAAATTATGACCATGGATTGAAACATTGCTCTTACTAGCGTATTTTTTATACTAGAAGTGAAAAATATGAGATATTTATGTTTACTAGACGTTTGTTTAAGTTTTGTAAGAATTACATTCACATGTGCAAATTATGAGCAATGATTGAAGATTTTATCTTAATAGTGTATTTTTTATACAAGAAGTACAAAATTATAAGATATTAATATTTTCACGCATGCAAATTATGAGCAGGGATTGAAGCATTGCTCTTACTAGCATGGAGTTAAAGGTGAGATTGTCTAAATAAGCTACACAAAGGTAATAAAATAAAATATTTTAAGTTTTGTAAGAATTTTCTTCACATGTGCAAATTATGAGCAATGATTGAAGATTTTATCTTACTAGTGTATTTTTTATACTAAAAGTGCAAAATTATAAGATATTGATATTTTCACGCGTGCAAAATTTGAGCATGGATTGAAGCATTGCTCTTACTAGCGTATTTTTTAAACTAAAAGTGCAAAAATATGAGATATTGATGTTTACTAGACGGTTATTTAAGTTTGTAAAAATGTATCTTCACATGTGAAATTATGAGCAATGGTTGAAGTTTTATCTTACAAGTGTAATTTTTATACTAGAAGTGCAAAGTTATAAGATATTGATATTTAATACACAATTATTTAAGTTAATAAATTATCTTCGCGCGTGCAAATTATGACCAAGGATTGAAACATTGCTCTTACTAGCGTATTTTTTACACTAGAAGTGAAAAAATATGAGATATTTATGTTTACTAGACGATTATTTAAATTTTGTAAGAATTATCTTCACATGTGCAAATTATGAGCAAGGATTGAAGATTTTATCTTACTATTGTATTTTTTATACTAGAAGTGCAAAATTATAAGATATTGATATTTTCACGCGTGCAAATTATGTGCAAGGATTGAAGCATTGCTCTTACTAGCGTATTTTTTAAACTGAAAGTGCAAAAATATGAGATACCGATGTTTCCTAGACGGTTACTTAACTTTTGTAAGATGTATCTTCACATGTGCAAATTATGAGCAATGATTGAAGATTTTATCTTACAAGTGTAATTTTTATACTAGAAGTGCAAAATTAAAAGATATTGACATTTAATACACGATTATTTAAGTTCATAAAATTATCTTCACGCATGCAAATTATGACCAAGGATTAAAACATTGCTCTTACTAGCGTATTTTATATACTAGAAGTGAAAAAATATGAGATATTTATGTTTATTAGATGATTATATAAGTTTTGTAAGAATCATCTTCACATGTGCAAACTATGAGCAATGATTGAAGATTTTATTTTACTAGTGTATTTTTATACTAGAAGTGCAAAATTATAAGATAATGATATTTTCACGCCTGCAAATTATGAGCAAGGATTAAAGCATTGCTGTTACTAGCCTATTTTTTAAACTAAAAGTGAAAAAATATGAGATATTGATGTTTATTAGACGGTTATTTAAGTTTTGTAAGAATGTATCTTCATATGTGCAAATTATGAGCAATGATTGAAGATTTTATCTTACAAATGTAATTTTTATACTAGAAGTGCAAAATTTTATGATATTGATATTTAATACACGATTATTTAAGTTCATAAAATTATCTTCACGCGTGCATATCATGACCAAGGATTAAAACATTGCTCTTACTAGCGTATTTTTATACTAGAAGTGAAAAAATATGAGATATTTATGTTTACTAGACGATTATTTAAGTTTTGTAAGAATTATCTGCACACGTGCAAATTATAAGCAAGGATTGAAGCATTTATCTTATTAGCGTATTTTTTAAACTAAAAGTGCAAAAATATGAGATATTGTTGTTTACTAGACGGTTATTTAAGTTTTGTAAGAATGTATCTTCACATATGCAAATTATGAGCAATGATTGAAGATTTTATCTTATAAGTGTAATTTTTATACTAGAAGTGAAAAAATGTGAGATACTTATGTTACTAGACGGTTATTTAAGTTTTGTAAGAATGTATCTTCACATATGCAAATTATGAGCAATGATTGAAGATTTTATCTTATAAGTGTAATTTTTATACTAGAAGTGCAAAATTATAAGATATTGATATTTAATACACGATTATTTAAGTTTGTAAAATCATCTTCACGCATGCAAATTATGACTAAGGATTGAAACATTGCTCTTACTAGCGTATTTTTTTATACTAGAAGTGAAAAAATGTGAGATACTTATGTTACTAGACGATTATTTAAGTTTTGTAACAATTATCTTCACATGTGCAAATTATGAGCAACGATTGAAGATTTTATCTTACTAGTGTATTTTTATACTAGAAGTGAAAATATATGAGATATTGATGTTTACTAGACGGTTATTTAAATTTTGTAAGAATATCTTCACTCGTGCAAATTATGAGCAAATATTAAAGCTTTGATCTTACTAGCGTATTTTTTATATTAGAAGTGTAAAAATATGATATATTGATAGACCATTATCTAAGTTTTGTAAGAATATTTCTTCACATGAGCAAATTTTGAGCAAGGATAGAAGATTTAATCTTACTTGTGTATTTTTATTATTAGAAGTGCAAAATTATAAGATATTAATATTTAAAAGACGACTATTTAAGTTTTGTAAAAATATCTTCACGCGTGCAAATTATGAGTAAAGTTTAAAGCATTCCTCTTACAAGCGTATTTTTATACTAAGAATGAAAAAAGTATTAGATATTGATGTTTACTAGACAATTATTTAAGTTTTGTTAGAATATATTCATGCGTGCGAATTATGTGTAAGGATTGAAGCTTTCATATTACTAGTTTATTTTTTATACTAGAAATGCAAAAAATATGAGATATTGATGTTTATTAGACGATTATTTAAATTTTATAAAGATGTCTTCACTCGTAAAAATTATGAACAAATATTGAAGCTTTGATCTTACTAGCGTATATTTTATACTAGAAGTGCAAAAATATGAGATATGCATAGACGATTATTTAAGTTTTGTAAGAATACAGCTTCACATGTGCAAATTTTGAGCAAGGATTGAAGATTTAATCCTACTTGTTTATTTTTTATACTAGAAGTGCAAAATTATAAGATATTGATATTTAATAGACGATTATTTGAGTTTTTTAAAAATATCTTCACGCGTGCAAATTATGAGCAAGGATTGAAGCATTTCTCTTACTAGTGTATTTTTATACTAGAAGTGTAAAAATAATAAATATTAATGTTTAATAGACGATTATTTTAGTTTTGTTAGAATATTTTTACATGCGCAAATAATGAGTAAGGATTAAAGCTTTGATCTTACTAGCGTATTTTTAGACTAGAAGTGCAAAAATAGGAAATATTGATATTTGATAGACGATTATTTAAGTTTTGTAAAAATATCTTCACGTGTGGAAATTATCAGCAATGATTGAAGCATTGCTCTTACTAGCGTATTTTTTATACTAGAAGTGGAAAAATATGAGATATTGATGTTTACTAGACGATTATTTAAATCTTGTAAGAATATCTTCACTTGGGCAAATTATGAGCAAATATTGAAGCTTTCATCTTACTAGCGTATTTATTATATTAGATTTGTAAAAATATGAGATATTCATGTTTGATAGACGATTACCTATGTTTTGTAAGAATATATCTTCACATGTGCAAATTTTGAGCAAGGATAGAATATTTGATCTTACTTGTGTATTTTTTATATTAGAAGTGCAAAATAAGATATTGATATTTAAAAGACGATTATTTAAGTTTTGTAAAAATATCTTCACGCGTGCAAATCATGAGTTAGGATTGAAGCATTGCTCTTACTAGCGTATTTTTATACTAAAAATGCTAAAAGTATGAGATATTGATGTTTACTAGACGATTATTTAAGTTTTGTAAAAATATATTCATGCGTGCAAATTATGTATAAGGATTGAAGCTATACTAGAAATGCAAAAAATATGAGATATTGATGTTTACTAGACGATTATTTAAATTTTGTAAAACTATCTTCACTCGTGCAAATTAGGAGCAAATATTGAGCTTTAATCTTACTAGCGTATTTTTTATACTAGGAGTGCAAAAATATGAGATATTCATGTTTAATAGACGATTATTTAAGTTTTGTAAGAATATATCTTCACATGTGAAAATTTTAAGTAAGGATTGAAGATTTGATCTTACTTATTTATATTTTATACTAAAAGTGCAAAATTATAAGATATTCATATTTAATAGACAATTCTTTAAGTTTTGTAAAAATATTTTCACGCGTGCAAATTATAAGAAATGATTGAAGCATTGCTCTTATTAGCGCATTTTTAAACCCGGAGTGTAAAAATATGAGATATTAATGTTTAATAGACGATTATTTTTGTTTTGTTAGAATATCCCTACGTGCGCAAATAATGAGTAAGGATTACAGCTTTGCTCTTACTAGCGTATTTTTATACTAGAAGTGCAAAAATAAGAGATATTGATATTTAATAGACGATTATTTAAATTTTGTAAAAATATCTTCTCGCATGCAAACTATGAGAAAGGATTGAAGCGTTGCTCTTACTAGAGTATTTTTTTATACTAGAAGTGCAAAAAATATGAGATATTGATGTTTATTAGACGATTAATTAAATTTTATAAGAATATCTTTATTCATGCAAATTATGAGCAAATATTGAAGCTTTGATCTTACTAGCTATACTAGAAGTGTAAAAATATGAGATATTCCTGTTTGATAGACGATTACCTAAGTTTTGTAAGAATATATTTTCACATGTGCAAATTTTGAGCAAGGATAGAAGATTTGATCTTACTTGTGTGTTTTTTATATTAGAAGTGCAAAATTATAAGATATTGATATTTAAAAGACGATTATTTAATTTTTGTAAAAATATCTTCACGCGTGCAAATTATGAGTTTGGATTTAAGCATTGCTCTTACTAGAGTATCTTTTTACTCTAGTAAACAAATCCCTTCTCGCCGCCATCCACAATGACTTAAGAAAAACTATCTTTTATATGTAAGGATGATTGATAATCACGATCAATT
>BQNB010114257.1:0-21787 GCA_026074375.1 Tanacetum coccineum
TGGACGATGCATACTATTGTATGGAGGAACAAACCAGAGATTGAGACATTGAGTTTGGATAACCTCTTCAAAAACCTGAAGGCTTATGAATCAGAGGTCAAGGGGATATCTAGCTCAACCACAAACTCACATAATGTAACCTTTCTGTCCTCTAGCAACACTAGTAGTGCATCTAGAGCAGTTAATACTGCTTAGGGTGTTAATAGTGATAGCACTCAGGGTGCTGCTGATAGTTCAACAACTGTTGAAAATTTAAGTGATGTTGTGATTTATTCCTTCTTTGCTAGCCAATCAAATACTCCACAGCTAGATAATGAAGATCTATAACAAATCAATCCTGATGATCTAGAAAAGATGGATTTGAGGTGGAACATTACTATGCTAACTACGAGGGCAAGAAGATTCCTAAAGAATACTGAAAGGAAGCTGGACATGGCCAACAAATAAAGAATTGGGTTTGACAAGTCTAAGGTGGAGTGTTTCAACTGCCATAAGAGAGGACACTTTGCAAGGGAGTGTAAGGCACCCATGAATCAAGACAGCAGGAACAAGGATCCTACAAGAAGGATTGTGCCAGTTGAGGAAACTACTTCAAATGCCTTAGTGTCTCAGTGTGATGGCTTTGGCTATGATTGGAGTGACCAAGCAGAAGAAGGTCCAACCAATTTTGCTCTTATGGCTTATTCTTCAACAAGTTCAACCTCTTCTACAAACTCTAAGGTATCTAATAACTCAAATTGTTGTTCATCTTGTTTAGAATGTGTAAAAGATCTAAAAGAACAAAATAAACAATTAGTTAATGACTTAAGAACAGCTAGGATAAGTGTTGTCTCTTATAAAACCGGTTTAGAATCTGTAGAAGATAGACTGTTAGTCTTTAATAAAAATAAGTCTGTGTATGAGGAAGATATAAAACTATTAAAACGTGAAATCTATTTAAGAGATTTAGATATTACAGAACTTAAAAGGAAGTTAGAGTTGGCTACAAAAGAAAAAGATGAGGTTCAACTTATAATACAAAATTTTGAAATTCATCAAAAAACTTAAGTAAACTTCTAGACAGACAAATAATAGATAAGTGTAAAACAAGATTAGGGTATAATGCTGTCCCACCTCCTTATACTAGGAATTTTAATGCCAACCTAAAACTGATTTAGTTTATCCTAGTCTAGATGATTTGTTGATGATCATGAGTCTGTTATAGAGCCTATAGTTGAAAAGCCTACTGTTAAGTACTAATGAACCAATAGACCAGCAAGGAAAGAAAAATGTAGCCCCCAAATTATTGTGTGAATGAGTATCAGATAGTGATGATAGAAAATGTTCCATAAAGTTTAAAACAGTTATAGAAATGTTTAAAAAACCTAGTTTTGCTAAGATAAACTTTGTTAAGTCTACGGAGCAAGTAAAAACTCCTAGGAAAACATCAGTTGATAAAAATAGGCAAAACACACCTAGTCCTAGAGGAAACAAGAGGAACTGGAACCAATAGATGTCTCAAAGATTAGGAAGTGAGTTTGAGATGTTTAACAAAGCTTGTCATGTGTGTGGTAGTTCTGATCATTTGAAGAATGATTGTAATAACTG
Source organism: Tanacetum coccineum (assembly GCA_026074375.1). NCBI lineage: Eukaryota > Viridiplantae > Streptophyta > Magnoliopsida > Asterales > Asteraceae > Tanacetum > Tanacetum coccineum. The sequence continues at coordinate 1,588 of BQNB010114257.1, forward strand.
GTATAATAATGGAAGATTTTGCAATAACTATATATTGGACCAAATGTTGAAAGGGTGATGAAAATTAGAATTTCTCCTAAATTAACTCACCCCCAGTCAAAAAAAGGACATGGTTCCATAGAACATATCTTAACTAGGTATGGCCTAATTTCAGTTAGTGCTGTTAGACCAGATATTACTGGTGTCAAAACGTCAAGAACAACAATATGAAAATGCAGGTACCCATGGAAAAATATTATTAATAGTGCATATTCGAACTACTAGCAAGGCCTTTTAACAAAATAACAGCAGCTAATGATAGTAATATTCACTAAACAGGTTAATACTGTTACGGGAACAAGGGTTAATACTGCTAGGACTAAAAGTAGTTAATAGGTGCTAGCTGAGGGAAACAAGGAAATGCTGTAAGGCATCAGCATTGTTGGGTTTTAGAGACCAAAGCAATAAAATTTTAGACCATGTAATCCAGAAACCAAGTGGTGCATTAATATCCTTTAAAAGATTTGACTATAGTGATCACAAGGAGATCCAAGTCAGTAAATGGCTAGGTCCCTAAAAAGAAACTATTTTTCTACCATTATGTTCAAGGAAATCCACAAGCAGCAAGATTTGAAGAATAAAGGAGTGATTGACAGTGGATGCTCTAGGCACATGACATGAAAAAAAATTATATCTTACAAATTATGAAGAAATTGATGGAGGATTTGCGTTTTGGAAGGTACATTTCCAAAGGAATGGAAAATTACAAGAAAATGTAAAATAAAAACGAAGTAAAATTGTGATTTGGAAGATGTGTATTTTGGTAAAAAGAACTAAAATTTAACCTTTTTAGTGACCACAAAAGTGTGAGACAAGCAAAGAATAGGTGTTTTTTTTTACGAACAAAATGTAGTTGTTCTGTTTTGACATAAAGTAACTGATGAAAAGTCATGTTTTTGCTTAAAGTTCCTAGAAAGGATAACATGTACATTGTTGATTTAAAAGAATGTGTTTTCCCTCAAGGAAGGTCTCACCTTGTCCTCCCTCTCTTTTGCAAAAAGCCACACCAGATTGAAACTAATGCTTTGGCCATAGGAGGGCTTGGACATGTAAATTTCAAAACAATGAATAAACTGGTAAGGGAAAACAACATAAAGCTTTTTGTAAGACCAAAATAGTCAATTTAATCAGCCAAACATTACAAATTTTGCACATGGATTTGTTTGGCCCAACATTTGTAAAGAGTTTAATGAAGAAGAAGTATGGTCCTAGATGTCACAGATGATTTTAGTTGGTTTAGGGTTGGGTTTTCTTTCTTTTTAGCCACTAAGGATGAAACTATGAAATCATTTAAAAAATCTAACCAGGCATAGAAAATCTAATAGACCTTAGGGTGAAGAAGTGATTATATGGACAATGGGACTGAATTCAAGAATAGGGCATGAATCAGTTTGTGAAATGAAGGGTATTAAGAAGGAATTTAGTGTTTGCTAGGTACTCCACAACAAAATGGAGTAGCAGAAAGGAAAAAGTAGGACAAAAAAAAAACTAATAGATGCCGCAAGAACTAAGCTAGCTGATTCAAAATTGCACAACTTTCTAAGGCTGAGAGTGTTAATACTGCTTGTTATGTCACAAAATGGCTTGATTATTGCTCTTTCTAACTCGATGACTTATCACAACAACGAGCCACACAAATTCACAAGCAACACGCGCAACCTATCTCACAATATATTTGTCACATTCTCTATTTTCCCACAGTATTCTAAAAGCACCCATCCCACTAGACACCTACTTACTACGAGCACAGAACCACATCATATGCTGACGCACATCGCTGACTAATTGTCACACACAAGACACAGCTTAACAACAAAACTCTATCTGAGAGCACACCCATTCTAGTGTATACAACACAACTAGAACACACTAACACAGTTGAAAAAGGACGTACGACACATTGACAAACACATGTTCTCTCTTAGACTCTTTCTACGATAACTAATATGCGTCTAACAATCCACACACCTTTTTAAACACAGACGACAACACGAGCCGTTTTCACAACAACAAATCCACAATGCAACGCAACTAGGACAGTAATATCTAGGTATCAGAAAACAGGCATCTATCAGCCCTAATGTCTGAACACATCATACTTACTCTAGCACTTCTGCAAACAGCCACTCGTCATCTCACCGATACAAACAATTAAAGTCCACTATGGCATGTGCTCTATTGCTCACTCTCGAGCATCACACACTACATTGAGTTATTTCTCATATGCGAACTATATAAAGACAAGCTCACTCTCTGTCTGCGACCAAACTTGTCTGACATCAAACGCAAAGTGTCCTCTTGTGCCAGTTCATTTCAAACTAGGTCGAGGTTTTGAGATCACAGATATCTCATCTTTATCTTAAGTACAAGAGACTCACACTGAACTCTGCGCTCTCTACAAAACATCACACATGCTTCTAAAACATCTTCATTATTGACACATAGAGAGAGAAACCATAAATCTTTAGACTTACAAGATGGAGCACACATATGTGTCGTATCTATTAGATGACTCGACAAAGTAGTTTTTTCCTGAGTATAACTACTCTTTCTATCTGTGACCATTCCTTCAGCTTATAGTAGCGAGACCGTTTGCAATGAGATATTTCTTCAAATAATAATTGCTATATCTTTACGGGTGAAGTCAGGTGTTCCGACTAAAGTCAAATGGCGTCGCTAATTGCGGGATGTTACGAGCACATCTCACTCTACTTATTCACATATGAGTAGGTCAGATAATGCATGACTTCAGAAGTGTCTAGGGTCGGATGCGTTCTGGGAGAGCTTGACATTACTTATAGGCAGTATTTCGGTTCAAATCTTCACAGAGTAATACAGGGATTGTGGTGTATCGAGATAGTATCACTATCACAGTGTGATTGGGCACAGTACACTGCTTAACTCACACTATAAGACACGAAAGTGGAAGAACAATTGTGTTATTTACAGATTAGAGGAACCAAAATTTGTGTTTATTGATTAATTGATGTAGGTTTTAAATATTTGATGTGGTTTAGATATTAAGGTTGGGGGTAGTGAAGTGGGAGTGTATCTGTGTAGAGGCGAGACACATTCATTCTTAATCCTAACGATATTTAGATTTGACTAAAATCGTTAATGATAAGTGTAATAGTTTCTCGGGTGACAATGGGACGTGAGTGTTTTATCACTCTCTCGTTGTGTTATTGGATTAGGTTATATTGTCGGGGGGCGGTGACTCACACTACACACACACACTTCCTACAGACATCTCTACTCACTACTCTATGTTTTTGAAGCAACGAGAGATACTGACATATTTTAGGCATCAAATTGATGGGAGGATTTCATTAGAACATCAGATTCGATCATCATGACAATGTGAGAGTATCTGAGAGCGAGTGTGGTCTCATTTCTGAGGTACATGTATTATGGTGGGTAGTGACGCACCTGTGTATTCAAATGATATAGACACTGGAGAGTGGATAGACACACAGGTGTTGTGAGTGGGTACATGAACTTCTTGTTTAGATGGGCGTACAACGTCTTTAGTTATCAAGGTTAAATCACTGTTGAGTAGGCGATGTAGTTAGAGTGTGACTCATATGGCAAGGGTTGGGGTTTTGTCTGACTCGAGTAGGGAGCATCCTGCTGTTACAATGTTATTTGTATCACTTACATTGAGCTATCAGGGCAATTGTGGTGTGCTATTTTTGAGGACACAGTTCTGAGGTAGTACATTGGGGACAGTATGTATAGTATCACATATTATTCATACATTAGACTCTTTTCTGGCGAGTGGTCTGGTCTTCTTGGGATAGGAACATAGTTATGTTGAGGTGACACGTCTAAAGGTATTCGAGGGGTGTGTGAGTATGGCGTGAGTGTAGTATGTGTGGGTATCTATGTAGTGTCAATTTAGTTCTGTTTAGGAAGGCAAACATTTTGTAAGTTCGTTGCAGCGTACAATACGACAGGAGATGGATGTATGACGAGTCTGATTGATTACGACACACCAAGAGACTTTCTATGATCAACATCATTCTGAGAGACTATCTGTCTGTGAGTGGTTTAGTGACATGGGAGGGGACAAAGGGGTGTAGTGATACGAATGCACTGTAGCACATAGACTGTTTGAGTCTATTGTCTATGCGTGTTACACACAGCGGTGGGGGGGAGGGATGTGGTGAGAGAGAGAGTGATTTGCAAATTTAAATAATTGGTTTGGACTATGGTGGATTTTACTAGTAGTAAAAGGGAGATTTGGAATATTGGGTTTATAATGATAAATAAGGATGAAAGAGGTATTGTGATTAAAAATAAAGAAAGGTTGGTTGAAACATGGATACACCACAAGAAGAAGAATAGACAATGATGAGGTTTTTTTGCTCACTGTTTCCAGAATTGAAGCAATTTAGCTATTCTTAGCCTATGCCTCATGTAAAGACTTTGTGTGTTACCCAGATGGATGTCTAAGAGAGCTTTTCTATATGGTAGATTGAAGAGGAAGTCTATGTTTGTCAACCCACCAGGATCTGAAGATCCAGACTTCCCCCAACAAAGTATAAAAGTAAAAAGGCACTTTATGGATTGCATCAAGCTTCAACAGAGCTTTGTAAGAAACCCCAAAATTAAATTTTGTTGGATAAATGGTTTAAAGAGAAAGATAGACATGACCTTGTTTATTCAGAAGAGTTCAAAGGTGATATTTTTTGTTAGTTCAAGTGTATGTTGATTAATAACATTTTTGGTTCAACAAAGAAGTCATTATGGCGCAGAGTTTTTGAGAAGATGATTGCATAAGAAGGTTTCAAATAGCTCTATGGTGAAACCACCTTCCTTCCTAGGACTGCAAGTGAAGCAGAAGGAAGATGGGATTTTTATCAGTCAAGAAAAGTATGTGACTGAGATTTGAAGAAATTTGGTTTTACTGATGTCAAGACAACAATCACACCTATGGAAACACAAAAAGCCTTTGCTCAAAGATGCAGATGGTGAAGATGTAGATGAACACTTGTATAGATCCATGATTGGATCATTAATGTATCTAAACTTCTTCAAGGCCTGATATTATGTTGCAGTATATGCCTTGTGCAAGATACCAAGTCCAACCCAAAAAAGTTTCACAATCTTTAAGCGTGAAAGGATCTTTAGATACTTAAAAGGTCAACCTAAATTGGGCCTTTGGTATCCCAAGGATTCACCTTTTGATTTGGTGGCATATACTGACAGTGACTATGCAGGAGCAAGCTTAGATAGGAAGTCCACAACAGGAGGTTGTCAAATCCTAGGGTGTAGACTGATTTCATGGCAATGCAAGAAGCAGACTATTGTTGCTAATTCCACAACTGATGCTGAGTATATAGCTGCTTCAAATTGCCATGGACAGGTGCTTTGGATCCAAAATCAATTGCTGGATTACGATATAACTTATATCAAAGTAAGATTCATATCTGATAATGAGAGTACTATCTGCATAGTTAAACCCCTGTTTTTTTACTCGAAAACAAAGCACATTGAGATTGAGCATCACTTTATATCAGAGATTCTTATGCGAAGAAGCTATCTAGATGATCACAAGAATTTAACAGACCAGAAATGGTTTGCAGTTTGCCATAAAAGCATTTGATGTAGATATTCAATATCTGATTGCAATATTAGAATGCTAATCTCTAAAGTCTCGACTAATGGAAGGAGTTTTGGAATGGAATGAAAGAGGCTGCTAAGATGAAATTAGAGTAATGTACAATAACTTAAAAAGTTTCTTCTGATGGTAAGTATAATTAGTGCTGCTAGTTATACTTAATACTACTGAGTTAATACTGTTAGTTATACTTACTACTGTTGGTATAATTAATACTATGAGAATTGAGAGAAATAAGTGAGAATAAAAACAGAAAGAGAGATGTGTGAAAATAAAAACAGATGGAGTGAATTGGTGAGAAAAAGAATTGAGAGATATAGTGAGCTGAAAAATAGAAAGAGAGATGTATGATAAAAAATAAACAGAGAGAATTATAAGCTAAAAGAATTGAGAGAAATCAAAAACAGACAAAGAGAATTATGAGCTAAAAGAATTGAGAGAAATCAAAAAACAAACAGATAAATTTTGTGAGCTAAAATGTTTAATTTGATGATGTGAAAAAGCTTATTAATGAGGGAATTGGAGTTTACAGTGATTTCAAAGTTAATGCTAGCAAGGCAAAAACTTACTAAACTGCTTAGGTACTTTGTAGGTCCAAAGTCTTGGATCTGTTTAGCCTTTTGTAGGACAATAGCTAACTTGAATAAATCCAAATCAACTATATGAGAGACAATAACTATGAATACTATGTGCTAATGCGGAATCTTAACACAAGTACTAAGAAGAACACAATGTAAAACTTTGCTATTTTCTATTAATTTCTATTAGGGTTCTATCTATCAAACACTATGCCGTAGGGTTCCTTTTATACACCAAGAAACCCTAATGGGCTTTACAAACGCGTAAAAGGATAATGCATATCCTTTCCTAAGATATCTCTAAGATAACTATTATAACTATTCTGTTACATAAACAGACTTAACTAGACAAGGCCAGTACTAACTATAGTACTGCCAGACTTAACTTAGTACTGACAGACTTAACTATGTCTACCAGACTTAACTCTATAACTACCAACTTTAGGTCTGTTTTACATAATTCCTAACAATCCTACGGCATAGTATTTTGTAATAGAACCCTAATAGAATTAATAGCTAAATAGCAAAGTTTACATGTGTTCGTCTTAAGTACTTGTGTTAAGATTCCGCATTAGCACATAGTATTCATAGTTATTGTCTCTCATATAGTTGATTTGGATTTATCCAAGTTAGCTATTGTCTTACAAAAGGCTAAACAGATCCAAGACTTTGGACCTACAACTTACCTAAGCAGTAGTAAGTTTATGCCTAGCAGCATTAACTTTGAATCACTAGTATTAACTCCAATTCCATACTAATAAGCTTTTCCATCATCAAATTAACATTTTAGCTCACAAAAATTTATCTGTTTGTTTTTTATTTCTCTCAATTCTTTTAACTCACAATTTCTCTCTGTTTGTTTTTGATTTCTCTCAATCTTTTAGTCTCTCAATTCCCTTTGTCCTGTTTTTATTTTCACACATCTCTCTTTCTATTTTTTCGGCTCACTATATCTCTTAATTCTTTTTCTCACTAAATAACTCTATCTAATTTTATTTTCACACATCTCTTTTTATGTTTTTATTCTTACCAACTCTCTCAATTCTCATAATATTAGTTATGCCAGGAGTAGTAAGTATAACTAACAGTATTAACTCAGTAGTATTAAGTATAACTAGCAGCACTAATTATACTTAACATCAGAAACTTTTAAGTTACTAGTACTTACTCTAATTTCATCCTTAGCAGCTCTTTCATTCCATTCCAAACATCCTTCCATTAGTCGAGACTTTAGAGATTAAGCATTCTAATACTTGCAATCAGATATTGAAATATGCTAACATCAAATGCTTTTATGAGCAAATCTGCAACATTCTGGTCTGTATAAATCTTGATCATCTAGATAAGCTTCTTCTCATAAGAATCTCTGATAAAGTGATGCTCAATCTCAATGTGCTTTGTCTTTGAGTAAAAACAGGGTTCTAAACTATGCAGATAGTACTCTCATTATCAATATGAATCTTACTTTAGTAAAATTTATATTCCATATCCAACATGGATTTTGGATCCAAAGCACCTGTCCATTGGCAATTTGAAGCAGCATATATACTCAGCAACAGGTTGTGGAATTAGCAACAATAGCTGCTTCTTGCACCCCATTGGGGGGGGGGGCAAGAAATCAGTCTACACCCTAGAATTTGAACAACCTCCTGTTGTGGACTTCCTATCTAAGCTTGCTCCTGCGATAGTCACTGTCAGTATATGAACCAATCAAAAGGTGAATCCCTTGGGATACCAAAGCCAATTTAGGTTACCTTTTAAGTATCTAAAGATCCTTTTCACACTTGAAGAATGTGAACTTTTTTTGGGTTGAACTTGGTATCTTGCACAGAGCATATACTGCAAACATAATATCAGCCCTTGAAAAGTAGATACATTGAGATGATCCAATCAGGATCTATATAAGGTCCATCTAATCTTCAACCATCTGCATCTTTGAGCAAAGGCTTTTGTGTTTCCATAGGGTGGGCTTGTTTGTCTTGACATCAGAAAACTAAATTTCTTCAAATCCTTAGTCAACATACTTTCTGACTAAAAAAATCCCATCTTCCTTCTGCTTCACTTGCAGTCCTAGGAAGAATGTGAGTTTACCCATATAGCTCATTTGAAACCTTCTTAATGCAACAATTCTCAAACAATCTGCGCATAAGACTTCTTGTTGAACCAAAAATGATATTATCAACATACACTTGAACTAACAAAATATCACCTTTGACTCTTCTGATAAACAAGGTCATGTCTATCTTTCCTCTTTAAAACCCATTATCCAACAAATAATTTGGGGTTTCATACAAAGCTCTGTGAGCTTGATGCAATCCATAAAGTGCCTTTTCTACTTTATATACTTTGTTAGGGAAAGTCTGGATCTTCAAATCCTGGTGGTTGACAAACATAGACTTCCTCTTTAATCTTACCATAAAGAAAAGCACTCTTGACATCCATCTGGTACACCACAAAGTCTTTAAATGAGGCATAGGCTAAGAATAGCCTAATTGCTTCAATTCTGGCAACAGGAGCACAAAAACCTCATCATAATCTATTCCTTCTTCTTGTGTGTATCCTTGTGCAACCAACCTTCCTTTATTTTTAATCACAATACCTCTTTCATCCTTTTTGTTCATGTAAACCCATTTAGTCCAAATAGCCCTTTTTCTACTTGGTAAATCCACCAGAGTCCAAACCTTTTTGTAATTTGAATTGCAATAGCTCTTCCTGCATAGCCTTTATCCATCTTGGATCCTTCAATGCATGAATTATCTTTTTGAGTTCTTTACGTGATAAAAAGCAAGTAAACAAGCAGTTTTGAAAGTCTTTATGGTGTATTCTTTGTTGAACTGAACTAAACAAACCATGTTCTTCCAAAATCTTTGTCATTCTTCTTGTTTGAGGTGCTGAATGCATGTCTCCAATAATTTGTTCAACTGGATGATCTTTGTGTATTCTTGTAGTTGGAATAGGACTGACAGGCATAAATGTATCTAAATTGTTCATGTCAGCCTCTGCACCAACATCTTCATCATCATCTGAATAAACAATATCTTCTAATTCGGGCATATTTGGATCATCTGGAAGTTTCAATGCTTGATTTTGGAACACAGGTGTTAACTTCTATGCCCAGGTACATTAACAGTTGGACTACTTATTAATAGTGTTATGTTTTGTTAACCTAGCAGTATTAATATTGTTAGTGCTGCTAACATTGTCATCTTTCTCTTGATCAACTCTGGGCTCCTCTGTACTTAGAACGTCACTATATTCATTCCCTAGATCTTCAGCATCCTTCTTTTCCTCCTCCCCTGATGGTTTGAATCCAGCATCAGGAGAACTCTTTGAATCTTAAGAGAATAGTGGATCAACAGACCATATTGGTAGCAGAATGTAATATTTGCTAGGTACTGTCTCCATTCTAGTTTTACCTGCATCATTACATGCTTTTGTACCTGCATTACCATTAGATTGACTTCCTGCAACAACTGGCTTATGGTTCATAGACTTTGTTAGTGTATCTATATCAAAAAGCTATTTAGGTCTACTTCCTGCAATATTAGGTGTATGTTTCCACTAAATTGAACATCAGGTCCTCTTCACTATCCTAGTTCTACTTGAATACTCTGAATGCTTTGCTTTAGTAGAGTATCCTACAAAGAACCCTTCATCAGCCTTTCCATGAAACTTACCTAGGTGATCTATGGTATTAAGGATTGTAACAGGACACCAAATGGTCTCATAAAGGCTAATGCATGTTTTCTACTAGGAAAAAAAAATTAAGGTGTCTTGTTTGAGGCTTGTTAACTACCCCCATTTTGGGACATAACAAGCAGTATTAACTACTCAGCCTAGAAAGTTGTGCCAGTTTTGAATCAGCATAGCATAGTTCTAGCGGCCTCAATTGAGTGTCCAATTTTTTCCTTCTGCTACTTCCATTTTTGTTGTGGAGTCCTAGCAACACTAAATTCCCTCTTAATACCCTTTATTTCACAAAACTGATTCATGACCCTATTCTTGAATTCAGTCCCATTGTCACATCTAATCACTTTCACCCTAAGGTCTATTAGATTTTCTATGCCTGTTATGAATGTTTTAAGGATTTCACTAGTTTCATCCTTAGTGGCTAAAAAGAAAACCCAACTAAACCAACTAAAATCATCTGTGACAACTAGACAATACATCTTCTTCATTAAACTCTTTACAAATGTTGGGCCAAACAAATCCATGTGCAAAATTTGTAATGTTTGGCTGATTAAATTGACTATTTTGGTCTTACAAAAAGCTTTATGTTGTTTTCCCTTACCAGTTTATTCATTGTTTTGAAATTTACATGTCCAAGCCTCCTATGCCAAAGATTAGATTCATCTGGTGTGGCTTTTGCAAAGAGACAAGTGAGACCTCCTTGAGGAACAACATTCTTTAAATCAACAATGTACATGTTATCCTTTCTAGGAACTTTAAGCAAAACATGACTTTCATCAGTTAACTTTAAGCAAAACAGAACAACACATTTAGTATCAGTAAAAAAACACTATTCTTCTTGTCACACATTTGTGAGACACTAAAAAGGTTAAATTTTAGTTCTTTTACAAAATACACATCTTCAAAATCCAATTTACTAGTTTTTATTTTACCTTTTCTAGTAATTTTCCCTCCTTTGGAATTACCTCCAAACGCAAATCCTCCATCAATTTCTTCATAATTTGTAAGATATAATTTTTTTTCATGTCATGTGCCTAGAGCATCCACTGTCAATCACTCCTTTATTCTTCAAATCTTGCTGTGGATTTCCCTGCACATAATGGTAGGAAAAAATAGTTTCTTTTAGGGACCCAAGCCATTACTGACTTGGATCTGCCTTGTGCATCACTATAGTCAAATCTTTTAAAGGATATTAATGCACCATTGTTTCTGGATACATGGTCTAAAATTTTATGCTTTGGTCTCTAAACCCAACATGCTGAGGCCTTAACAGCATTTCCCTTGTTTCCCTTAGCAGCACTAATAACTACTTTTAGCCTAGCAGTATTAACCCTTGTTCCCTTAACAGTATTAACCTTTTTAGTGAAATTACTATCATTAGCTGCTGTTATTTTGTTAAAAGGCCTTCTAGTAGTTGAATATGCACTATTAATAATATTTTTCATGGGTCCTGCATTATTCATTGTTGTTCTTGATTGAACAGTATTAACTGGTCTAACAGCATTAACTAAAATTAGGCCATACCTAGTTAAGACTGTTCTTGGAACCATGGTTCCTTTTTTTGACCTGGGGTAATAATTTTAGAGAAATTCTATATTTTTCACCCTTAAACATTGGTCCAAACTAGTTTTTGCAAATCTTCCATTATTATACCAGTTAATGCAATCATTCTCAACTGAACAAAAAACTACCATACACATGACAACTTTGTTGAACATCTCAAAAATTACTCCCTAATTTTTGAGACATCTGTTGGTTCCAGTTTCTCTTGTTTTCCTCAAGGGACTATGTGTGTTTGCCTATTTTTAATCAAACCCCTTAATGTTTTCCTAGTTAGACTTTACTTGCTCCGTAGACTTAATAAAGTTTATCTTAGCAAAACTAGGTTAATTAAACATCTTAACTGTTTTAACCTTATGCACATTTTCTTCATCACTATCAGATACTCATTCCTCAATAATTGGGGCTCCATTTTCTTTCCTAGCAGTCTTAGGTTCATTAGTCTTAACAGTAGGCTTTTCAACTATAGGCTCACTAACAGACTCATTCACATCAACAAAATCATCTAGACTAGGATAAACTAAATCAGATTTTGGTGGCATAAAATTCCTAGTATAAGGAGGTGGGACAGCATTATACCCTAATCTTGTTTTACACTTATCTATTATTTGTCTGTCTAGAAGTTTACTTAAGTTTTTTGATGAATTTCAAAATTTTGTATTATAAGTTGAACCTCATCTTTTCTTTTGTAGCCAACCTCTAACTTCCCTTTTAAAGCTCTGTAAATATCTAAAACTCTTAAATAAATTCATGTTTCAAGAGTTTTATATCTTCCTCATACACAGACTCATTTTTCTTAAAGACTAACAGTCTAACTTCTACAGATTCTAAACCAGTTTTATAAGAGACAACACTTATCCTAGCTGTTCTTAAGTCTTTAACTAATTGTTTATTTTGTTCTTTTAATCTTTTACACATTCTAAACAAGATGAACAACAATTTGAGTCATTAGATACCTCAGAGTTTGTAGAAAAAGTTGAACTTGTTGAAGAATAAGCCATAAGTGCAAAATTGGTTGGACCTTCTTTTGCTTGGTCACTCCAATCATAGCCAAAGCCATCACACTGAGACATTAAGGCATTTGAAGTAGTTTCCTCAACTGGCACAGTCCTTCTGATAGGTTCTCTGTTCTTGCTGTCTTGATTCCTGGGTGCCCTGCACTCCCTTGCAAAGTGTCCTCTCTTTTGGCAGTTGAAACACTCCACCTTGGATTTGTCAAACACAATTCTTTCTTTGTTGGCCATGTCCAGCTTTCTTCCAGTATTCTTCAGGAATCTTCTTGCCCTCATAGTCAGCATAGCAATGTTCCACCTCAAATCCATCTCTTCTAGATCATCAAGATTGATTTGTTGTAAATCTTCATTATCTAGTTGTGGAATACTTGGTTGGCTAGAAAATAAGGAATAAATCACAGCATCACTCAAATTTTCAACAGTTGTTGAGCTATCAGCAGCACCCTGAGTGCTAGCAGTATTAACACCCTGAGCAGTATTAACTGCTCTAGTTACACTGTTATTGCTGCTAAAGGACAGAAAGGCTACATTGTGTGAGTTTGTGGTTGAGCTAGATGTCCCCTTGACCTCTGATTCATAAGCCTTCAGGTTATTGCAGAGGTAATCCAAACTCAATGTCTTAATCTCTAGTTTGTTCCTCCACACAATAGTATGCATAGTTCATTCTTGTGACAAACTTCTCAAGAACTTCTGATTGATGTCTTTTTGAGGGATAACTTCACCATGCATCTCCAATTGACTAATTAGCTTTTGAAGCCTTTCATAAGTTTGCTCAATCACTTCTGTGCTGGATGCAACAAAGTTTTCTTATTGCTAATTCAGAAGATTTTTCTGAGTTTTTTTTGTAGCAGTATTACCTCCAAATCTGTTCTCAATAGCCTGCATCAGTGTCTTAGCATCCTTGTATGAGTTGAACTTTAATTGATTCTCATTAGGTAAAGCCATCAACAAAGTGCTTCTTGCTTTCAACTCAGTGCTTCTTGCTTTCAACTCAGCCCTTCTTTGTGCCTTCTCTTCAACACTTATAGGAGGGATAACAGTCTCCTTACCATCAACAGTTTTTGTAACTATAGGTGCATTACCATTTTCTACGATCTCCCATAGAGTGTAATCAATGCACTGTAGGTACTGTTCCATCCTCATCTTCCAGAGATCATACTCACCAGGTTGGAGTATGGGTAGTTTGATGGTTTGAGTAGATTGAGAGTCCATTGCTTCTTGAAAAAGTAGATCTTGTGTGTAGTAAAGTTTCTTCTTATTCAAAGCTTTTCACAAGCTCTGATACCACTTGTTGATCCCACTTGAATAGATCTTGAATTCCTTAGCTTATGTAAGGCTAAATTGTATTGAATAAATTCAAAACAACTATGATAGAAACTTTGATTGTGAATATCAAAGACTATGCGGAATCTAGTCAATGATACTAAGAAGAATTTCAATGAAACAGTAATGAATAAGATTAATAACAAAAAGTTAACCAAACTTTCAGCCTCAATATAATACGAACACTCTTAATAGTGTTAGGGTTTACAAAACCTTGAAGCTACAAATAGATTGACAGAACAATGAAAAGATGATGTCAATCTCTATGCCCAAGGACCTCCTTTTATACACCAAGGAGTCCTAGTTGATTTACAATATATTACACAAATTTAGAATATTCACTAAGATCCTTTCTATAGATAACTCATACTTATCACGTAAGTATTCTTGATCTCCAATCAATCTTTATCTTTTCAGCAGTCTTAATCCTTGAGCAGTTGTAATCTTTCAGCAGTTGTAACTTTGTACCAGCAGCATTAACTGAGTACAAGCAGCATTAACTACTTAGAATATTTTCTTCATTCTTCATCAGCAGTACTAAGTTACACTAGCAGTACTAACTTTACTCTAGCAGTACTATCTTTACTCTAGCAGTAGTAATTAACAGCACTAATATACACTAGCAGTAGTAACTTACACTAGCAGTAGTAACTACTTAGCATATTTTTCATAAAGATTACTAACAACATTAATTTATGCTTAGCAGTACTAACACACACCTGAGCAGCAGTAACTCTAAGATTATCATGAAGTTTTTTAATCCCAACATCATTGTATTGATAGGCCTTATCTCATTGTACATCTATATATATTGGATATATTTATGAAATAAAGAACACACAAAGTTTCACCATTCAATATGGTATCAGACGCCATTGTAGATCCTCAAAAACAATAACCCTTAGTCACAAAATAGCTGTCCTCCGGTCATCGGCAAATCACCGATGATTCGGAGGGATCCCAAATGTATCTTTTCCTATCCTCTTATTAGCTGTAATACGAATAAATCAAGTACCTCGTATGCTTGTGCTCTCTCTATAAAAATAAATCAAGTACCTCAAGTACCTAAATTCACCTTTCAGTAACCACTTCGCAAACGTCTCCCCGCGACGGCTTTAGTTGAATTGCAATCATCAAACTTTGTCTTTTAATTTTTGTTTTACCAACGAAGATCATTGTAGTTTTTGAAAATAGTTTGTTGATAAATTATCGCTCCTACCTAAAGGCAAAGCAAGACATGACGTAAAAATAAACGTAACCACTATGCCACTAAACACAATTATGCTTCCGCTCAAACAAACAACAAAGAAGATGAAGAAACCACCGGAGATCATTGTTTTTTTCAAAAATAGTTGGTCAAAAAATTTGCGCTCCTACCTAAAGGCAAAAAGCCATGACATAAAAATAAACGTCACGCAAAGGAATAAGACGCAAACAATAAACTACTATGCCGCCAAATACAATTATGCTTCCGCTCAAACAAACAACAAAGAAGATGAAGAAACCACCGGAGATCATTGTATTTTTCAAAAATAGCTGGTCAAAAAATTTGCGCTCCTACCTACAGGCAAAAATGCCATGACGTAAAAATAAACGCCACGCAAAGGAGGAAGCCACAAACAATAAACCACTATGCCGACGAATACAATTATTCTTCCGTCTCAACAAACAACAAAGAAGATGATAAAAGAAGAAGCGCTTTTCAATATGCCGATATTTTCACCAAGGGGCTGCCTTCTGCATTGTTTGAAGAATTTCGATCCAGTTTGAGCGTACGGCCTCCTCCCGCTCAAACTGCGAGGGCGTATTAGTTGGCAAATATCAATCGACATAATGAATATCGGAGTGTTTGACCGTATCTTTAGTGATTGTGATTTGATTATCAATCTCATTTAATATTGATGGGCTATACACTCGTAGGTCTTATCTCATTGTATTGATAGGCCTTATTTCATTGTACATATATATATATTGGATATGATTATGAAATAGAGAACACACAAAGTTTCACCATTCAATATTTGTTTGTCGTTGGGCTGACGCTGCAAAGACACGACAACCTCGAAGACTATTTCCGTAAATTTCTTAAAAATTTACATTACATTTTTTGTAAAATCGTAGGTGTGTCAGAAGCATTGCAATATTGGGCTTGTTTTGTTCGCAATTCGACGATCTTTTCGATGACAATTTTTTTCCCGAATGAATCGATAGATATACGTCTCATACTTGATAAATAAAGTTTGTTGTATAAAAAAGACGTAAATAGGTAAAAGTTCAAGATCGATTTTGTAACTTTTAGTGTACTTGATGGTGTGTTTTTGTAAAAAAAATTTTCTCTACATTGAGAGTCGTGAATAGTAAAGATTTTTTTATTCAAAAAGTTCATTCTAGCTCTTTAATTATACTTATATAACTAGTTTTAATCCCCGTGCACGCACGGGGCTTGTACGTTATGTTTTTTAAATATATTTATAATTTTTATTTTTTCTGTTTTATAAGTTATGAAAGTTTAAGGGGTTATTTGTTTTTTTAAAATTATAATAAAATTTGTAAATTTATAAATTTACACTTAACTCTATACAATTTATTTAAAATTAAACCACTAAAGTTTTATTAATTACCTTCTCTTTTTTTCAAGTTTTTGTTTTTATAAATTTGACACATATATTTTTATGTGTTTTTTTTATCAGATTTCTCCACCAAAATAATGCCAATTTTAAAAGTATTTAAGTTTTTTAATTAAACATATATTCAAAAATAATAAAAATTTTGAAGCATCATAACTAATAAGGAAAGATTTTTTTTTTAAAATACAAAAGTCCCCACTTTTCGTTTTACTTTACTAGGTAAAAGATTACCGATATACTTTATCTTTTATTTCTTCATTTGATACTCTTTTTTCCTTTTTAAAAATATCCTTTAACTTCTTTAGTCTTTGATCTAACTTTTACAAACAAAACAGACATATTTTGTTCTCTCTTTAAATTGCCTCTTCTCAACATCTTCAACTTCACTTCTAAATCCTCATTCTCACAAATAAAGGATGCCATAATAAGTATCTTGAGTTAATACAAAGTCTTGATCAAAGCTAAATCTGCTTATTTTGTATATGGACTTGAATTCACTTATTCATTCTACTGATTCCTCGGATGAAGGCAAAACATCCAGTTCTGGATCTGATTCGTCTCAGTCATCAGTCAACAATGGTATATCTTTCTTTTTCTTCTCATTTCATTTCTAGATGTATTAAAAAAAAACTACCCACTTTTTTAAATGTTTTATTTTTACTAAATGCCTGGTTTCACCAAAATACCCATTTTATTCGTGCAATGGTGAGTTGGGAGATGGTGAAGTCGTGCGATGTTGATGATGGGGTGATTCAGGTTGATGTAGTGAGGTCATGAGATGGTTTGGCTCGAGGGTATGGTGTGGTCTTGAGATGGTTTCGGGTCGTGGGTATGGTGTGGTCTTGAGATGGTTTCGGGTCGTGGGTTGTGTGTGGTCTTGAGATGGTTTCGGGTTGTGGGTATGGTGTAGTCTTGAGATGGTTTCGGGTCGTGGGTATGGTTAGGCCACGAGATGGTTTTGGGTCGTGGGTATGGTGTGGTCTTGAGATGGTTTCGGGTCGTGGGTATGGTTAGGCCACGAGATGGTTTTGGGTCGTGGGTATGGTGTGGTCTTGAGATGGTTCGGGGTCGTGGGCATGGTTAGGCCACGAGATGGTTTTGGGTCGTGGGTATGGTGTGGTCTTGAGATGGTTTCGGGTCGTGGGTATGGTGTGGTCTTGAGATGGTTTCGGGTCGTGGGTATGGTGTGGTCTTGAGATGGTTTCGGGTCGTGGGTATGGTGTGGTCTTGAGATGGTTTCGGGTCGTGGGTATGGTGTGGTCTTGAGATGGTTTCGGGTCGTAGGTATGGTTAGGCCACGAGATGGTTTTAGGTCGTGGGCATTGCGAGGTCATGAGATGGTTTGGGTCATGGGTATGGTAGGGTCGTGGGAGGATCATAGGTATAGTGAAGTCTTGAAAGGTTTAGGGCGTGGGTACGCTGTGACAACACCGGTACGGAGGGGGGTTCGTTATATTTTTCTAAGTGTTGTTATTTTGCTCATTCAAACATACCTAACAAATTTTTCCTTTTTTTTTTGTAGGTATGAGTGTCTATGACTTCCTTTGCATGCCTTTTGACCTGATGGTAAGGTGGTTACAAAGGCTGATAACGAAGCGAAGCGAAAAGCCTCTACTAGGCCGGAGATATCTACCAATGCAACTAAGAAGACTAGATCGAGTAATAAAGGACCTGAATGCAAGGTAGTTACAAAGGCTGATAACGCAGCGAAGCGAAAAGCCTCTACTAGGCCGGAGATATCTACCAATGCAACTAAGAAGACCAGATCGAGTAATAAAGGGTCTCGAGCAGGTTCTAGTAAACAGGCAACTGGAGATGAAGATGAGGTCCAGTAGGCTCATGATGGTACCCTTGATGATGGTGATGAGCGTGATGACTCAGAGTTCGCTATGGAGGATATTGAAAGCCTCGACGATAGCCCAGATGAGCATATATATATGTTATCCCGCTTCGACCTTTTGATTCGAGCATTGGACTAGATGTGACTTATCCTCCAATTCCTCTTCCAGATAACGAAGTCGAGCCTCATGTTGAGCTTTGTGGGGGTGTGAGGAGAACTACTAGAGCAAGTTATCATGCATCTCGTGGTAAGTTTTTCTCTTTGTTAGGTTTCTCCTTTAGATTATACGAAGTCTTTGCCTTATATTTTCTTCCCCTCCTTTTTTTTATGCAAGTATTATCGAAGATGCGTCTCATCGTGCTCAGGAGGTTGCTTTGATGTTCAGGATGCTTAAGATGATGGGAATGGTAGTGATGGTAATGTGGATCCCTATTATGAGGCTCGAGTTGGTAATACTATTGGGGATGTACTTGAGAGAGATCTTCTTCCTCTTGTCCCTCGGCCTTACTACATCCCTTATCCTTATGACGCAGGTTTCGACCGTAACTCTCTTCCTTATACCATAGACGATTGGGAAGCAATTCATGGAGTAAATCTTGGTTTGCGGAAAAAAGAGCTTTACAAGGATCCTAAGGTTTGTAGGACTGCCCTTGACCGATTTCCTATACACCGGCTGAGGTTCATCGATTGAGAGAGCTTTCTTTAGTTGAGTTGTCTAATCGAATGAGCGTGTTACAATGTCAGTTCATTACTCATGGGAACATGTTGAATGCTCGATATGATCACTCTTTAAGGAACATGGATCGTCTTACGAAACGATGTTCTCAGCAGACGCAAACCATTAAACGGCAAAACGCTGACCTCATGCAACAAAGTGAGTCTACCGTTCGTGCTAATGAGGAGGTATCTAGGTTGAAGGCTCAGCTGGGGGTTCTTGAGTCTAAGTGTCAGACAAGAAGCGAAGCTTAGTAGTTGGGATAAGAAACATCGAAAGTATAGGGTTGAAAGGGATGCCATTGTGGTAGAAAAGGAAAAGGTGGAGAAAGAGCTTGTAAAGACTAAGTCACAATTGGAACTTCGTGAGAGGCAAGCTGAGCAAACCCAGAGTAGCGTTGCCTCCTTCTTCGAGTCAGATTTCACTCCACTTGTTCGAAGGTTCCTTAAGAGTGGTGAGTTTAATCGGGCATTTGCGGGTGTATTGAATACAGCGATTAGTGTTGGAGTTGAGCTTGGATTGCGTATGGATCGCACCGATGAGGAGTTCAAGGAGTTATCTCAGAGAGTTGATGGTTTCATTCCCGATGCTCAGAAAAAATTTGATGGAGCCGTGGCTGCTTTTTCTACTACTACTTTCCCCTTCTTGGACAAGGTATCTCAAAACTCAAAGAGTTCCTTGCAAGACATTGCTCGGCTTGAACCTGACAAGGTAGTGCCTTCCTGCAAGACGACATCTTCTGCTACAGTTTGAGAGCTCACTACAACAAAATGTGACTAATGCAACACTTTATAAGCAACACTTTTAAAATGTGTTGCTTTTTTATAGAACATTGAATATTAAGCAGCATTTTTAAGTTAAGTGTTGCATTTTATGGATCTAATGTAACATTTTTTCTAAGTGTAACCTTTTTAAAAAAACGACATGTTAAATTTGATTGTTAAATTTAATAAAAAGTCTCAACCGCTTATTACCCCTCCAAAATGAAAATTTTAGGTTAAATTGTTCCCGCCCTTCAAAAGTAATTTCCGCCGAGATTAGATTCCCCCCTTTCTCACCTAAAGTCAAAAACAAGTTCAATCTCCCAGACCATTGTTCTTCTATCATTCTTCTTCTATCATTCTTCTTCCATCTCCAGTATCACACCTTGGTAAATTGCTCGGCGGCCACTCTATCATCACCTCGCTATTTA
>BQNB010114258.1:0-14558 GCA_026074375.1 Tanacetum coccineum
GGTTATTTTTACTTGAGATTGCAAAACCAACGATTATACTTCTGAGATCTGCTTGTTTTGATTGAGAGTTGAGAGTGAATGTTTATGTTTTTATGATAGATATATGGAAAGGATATAGTTTTGATACTCATTTGACGGTGGAAGTCAACTAAAGGGCAGGGAGAAACGCTTCTTAAAGATGACATGGTTTTTTTGACGTGGCTTTTAGTGACGTGGCTTTTATGCCTAGGTGGCTTAAAATGAAGTGGCAATGTTTCAAAAAAGCTTTGTTTATTATATATATAGATTTTCAAAATAAATATTTTAATTTAAATCTTATTATTAATTTATAAAAATAAATATTTTAAATTAATATGTTTTCTCTCTCCAACTTTTTGATATCTTTATAATACATGTCTTTCTCTTGTATTAAATTTAAATTCAAATTTAAGTCCAATTTTAAATTCAAATCATAACCCTAAACTTATTAGTAAACCAAACATGCCTTTAGTAAACCTCCCTATCATTCAATTTTTATGAATACCTCACGCTTACAAGTCCATTGTCTTATTCAAAATAAAACATCACCATTCATCCTCATCCTCTTCAAAAACCACACAACTACTTTAAAACCTATCACCTACCATCGTAATTCTAAAACCAAACAGATCCTATCTTACAGATTATGAAGAAATTGATGGAGGATTTGTTGCCTTTGGAGGTAATTCTAAAAGAGGGAAAATTACTGGGAAAGGTAAAATAAGAACTGGTAAATTGGATTTTGAAGATGTGTATTTTGTAAAGGAACTAAAGTTTAACCTCTTCAGTGTCTCACAAATGTGTGACAAGAAGAATAGTGTTCTTTTTACTGATACTGAATGTGTTGTTCTGTCTATAGACTTTAAGTTAACTGATGAAAGTCATGTTTTGCTTAAAGTTCCTAGAAAGGATAACATGTACAGTGTTGATTTAAAGAATGTTGTTCCTCAAGGAGGTCTCACTTGTCTCTTTGCAAAAGCCACACCAGATGAATCAAATCTTTGGCATAGGAGGCTTGGACATGTAAATTTCAAAACAATGAATAAACTGGTAAGGGGAAACCTTGTAAGAGGTTTACCTTTAAAACTTTTTGAAATTAATCAAACTTGTGTTGCTTGTCAGAAGGGAAAGCAACACAGAGCTTCTTGTAAGACCAAAACAGTCAGTTTAATCAGCCAACCATTACAAATGTTGCACATGGATTTGTTTGGCCCAACATTTGTAAAGAATTTAATGAAGAAAATATACTGCCTAGTTGTCACAGATGATTTTTGTAGGTTTAGTTGGGTTTTCTTTTTAGCCACTAAGGATGAAACTAGTTAAATTCTTAAAACATTCATAACAGGCATAGAAAATCTAATAGACCTTAGGGTGAAAGAGTTGATCAAGAGAAGGATGCTAATGTCAACAGCACTAACAATATTAATAATGTTAGTTCAACTGTTAATGTTGCTGGCATAAAGGATAATACTATTGATGAGAATATAGTCTATGGATGTGTTGTTGATCCAAATATGCCTGATTTGGAAGAAATTGGCAGATTTAGTGATGCTGAAAATGATGATTCAGGGGCTGACATAAACAATTTGAATACATACTTCCAAGTTAGTCCTGTTCCTACTACAAGAATACATAAGGATCATCCTCTTAATCAAGTCATTAGAGATCTGCAATCAGCTACTCAAACAAGACAGATGACAAAGAATTTGGAGGAATATGGGTTTGTTAGTATTACTCTTAAACAAAGAACAAGCCATAAAGACCTCCAAAATTGCTTGTTTTCTTGCTTTTTATCACAAGAAGAACCCAAAAAGGTAGTTCAAGCACTGAAGGATCCAAGCTAGATAGTTATACGTATAACAGGAGAATTATACGTATAACATGCGAATTATACGCACAAGTGATTTATACGTACAGGTGAATTATACGCACAACGATTTATACGCTTTTGCCTAGGAGAATTATACACTTTGCTTAGCCGAATTATACACTTCTCTTGGGTGATTTATACATCTCCGTTAGGTGAATTATACGGTTTTTTCTTTGATTTGAAAAATCCTGTGAAATATTAACTTATTTTCTCGAGGGGGGGGGGTTTTTTATCAAGAATTGTAAAATCCCGTGTATACACTTTTGAGATCCGATTTATGCCAAAATTGGAGATGATTTATACCCTAATTTTGCCAAGAACCAAACTTAAACACCTTCTACAACACCAAAGCAAACACAACACTTAATGCTAAAACGATCATTAAAGATTCACTAAAACGGCTATGGACTTTAGACTTTAATGTCAAGTGATCACAGAGTTGATTTCGTATCCCTTATTTGAGATTGAAGTGGGTTTCACCAAGGCGTCTACTTATTTCAACATCGAGACTTCCTTCTACTTTCTACCTCTTTTCTTAAAACCCCTCTATCGATTGATGACTTGCTTAAACATATAAAGCTTATGATTGAGACTTGGATTATCTAGTTTCCAGTAGTCGGGGTGGTTGGTTGAAGACCTGGATAACTATCACTTAAAGGAGTTACATTGTAGTGCTCAGTGTCACACGAAGAAGCCGATGTAGATAATTTCAAGAGGTGTTATACTTCTCATATACTTTGTAATTGGAGTATAGGGTACTTAGTGACTTTCTTCTGCACCGTTCTTCAATCAACAACAGTGCAAGCTTAAGTAACAAATTTAGGGAAGCTTACTTTATTTTCAAGTTTGGTATATCGGATTTACTTCACCAAGTGGTCATAACAATAGCCGACAGAATACGAGGTTGATAAGTTAGCTAGAGAGTTTAAAGGTTGAGATGTAATTAGCAATTCTCACGGGATATTTTTTGGGGAACTACGAACGTCAATGATACCTCACAGGTCTCATCAAAATCTTTCAAAGTTCTTCAATGTCTTTCATAATTTTTCAAGATGTTTGCTTAAGACAAGAACTTCTCAAGTATATGGTCGTACACGTCAATGATGCTTCTGAGAGTTCGAAACCATCATGGAGGAATACGTGTAGTTTGATACTTTGATGTATTCCAGTCACTTCCAGGGGGAATAGTATTACTACTTTACTTAGTATGGTTTATGAATTATTCTACAAGCGTGAGAAGAATTGTTGCTGATCTCTGTGCAGTGCCCCTAACGGTATTCACCACGACCAATGTCATGATACTGTGTAGAAGAAGTATTATTGATTACGATGTACACATGTGAATGATGACTCACCTTAATGTAATTGCTCCACACCATGACTTATTGACTTTGGTGTAGCAATTCACATCAGCACTATTCTGGAGGAAGAAAAGTGCATTTGGATCTTAATTGATTCTGGTGCTATGGATTTCAACATCGGTGAAAGGGACAAAGAGTTTACTTCAGTATTGGATAAATCTTCAACAAAATATCGATTGTGTCACTTTAAAATGTCAATGTTAGAAGATTGGTTCGAAAGCTACAACTATGTTTCCAGAATCTGCTCAAGATACGGATGTTGGTTTGGGGGAAGCTGATTTAGAAACTTCGCCAAAAAGAAGTCTATGAAGAAAAGCTTTTCAAGACATGTTGCATGAATTGGGGGGGAGGGGAAGTTAATCTAACTCATGCAAACTACAATGGTTCCAGAACAGTCAAGACACATAAATCCAAGCTGAAAGTATAATTATCAAGACTAGAAGAACAAGACTCATCTTCACATTGGAAGCGCCTGGATGTCATATATTTATTTGTATTGTGTACTTCTAGAAACATTTTAAGTAATTCCGTAATGTTTACAACATATTGTGTGAAATTTGTTAGCCCTTAACATATGAAGACTTATACGAATTACATTAGTTTATTATTAGTCGAATACACAAGGACTAGAAATGTCATTATAGGATAGTGAGCCGTGTCATAGGCTATATTATCCCCTCCTTACTTCTAAGGAGGGGTGAGGATAACCATTTTGTCTCATAAGTGTGTGTTGTTTCTCTCTTTAAAAAATACACACACTCTTTCCTTTCTTTCTCTAATGATATGGCTTACTTTCATCTATCCGCCTCATCTCCGATCGTGTGTTTTTTAAAGCTGAATCTTTACGCTGTAACAAATGAATCTAATCTTTGGCAAAGGAGTCTTGGACTGTTAAATTTTAAAACAATTAATAAAAATGGTTAGGTGAAACTGTAAGAGTTTACCTTCAAAACTTTTTTTGAAATTAATCAATACCTGTGTTGCCTTTCCAGAAGGGAAAACAACACAGAAGCTTCTTGTAGGATCCAAAACAGTCAGTCAATCAGCCCACCCTTACAAATAATGCACATGGATTTGTTTTTTGGCCCACCATTTCTAAAGAGTTTAATGAAAAGATGTATTGCCTAGTTTGTCCATAAATGATTTATAGGTTTAGATGTATTTTCTTTTTACCACTAAGGATAAACTAGTAAAATTCCTAAAACATCATAACAGGCAATAGAAAAAACTAATAGACCTTCGGGTGAAGTGATTAGATGTGACAATGGGACGGGTGGTGAATTCAAGAATAGGGTTCATGAATCAGTTCTGTAAAATGAAGGGTATTAAGAGGGAATTTAGTGTTGCTAGGACTTCACAACAAAATGGAGTAGCTGAAAGGAAAAATAAGACACTAATAGAGGCTGTTAGGACTATGCTAGCTGATTCAAAATTGCCAACAACTTTCTAGGCTGAAGCAGTTAATACTGCTTGTTATGTCTAAAATAGGGTGTTAGTTATCAAGCCTTACAACAAGGCCCCTTATGAACTTTTTCTAGGTAGAAAACCTACTTTAAGGTTTATGAGACCATTTGGTGGTACCTTTTACAATCTCCTTCATACCATAGATCACCTAGGATAAATTTGATGAAAGGGCTATGATGGGTTCTTGTAGGATACTCTACCATTACAAATGCATTCAGAGTATTCAATATGTAGAACCAGATAGTAGAAAAGAACGTTTGTTTTTTAGCATAGTTCAATTTAGTGAAAATACACCTAATATTGTAGGAAGTGGACCTAATTGGCTTTTTGATATAGATGCACTAACAAAATCTATGAACTATAAGCCAATTGTTGTAGGGAATCAGTCTAATGATAATGCAGGTACAAAAGCATGTGACAATGCAGGTAAAGCTAGAGTGGAGACAGTACCTGGCAAAGATTACATACTGCTACCATTATGGACTCAAGATCCACCATTCTCTTCTAGTTCAAAGGATTCTCCTGATGCTGGATTCAAACCATCAGGGAGGAAAAGAAGGATGCTAAAGATCCAGGGAATGAAAGTGGAAATCCAACTGAAGGGAAAGATAGTGAGGTTCCAAGTACAGAGGAGCCAAGAATTAATCAAGAAAAGGATGATTATATTAACAACACTAACAATATTAATACTGCTAGTAACGGAAACAACACTAACAATGTTAATGCTGTTAGTTCAACTGTTAATGCTGCTGGCACAGAAGTTAATGCTGTTGATCCAAAAACTAGCATTAAACTTCTAAATGATCTAAATATGCCTGAATTAGAAGATATTGTTTATTCAGATAAAAAAAAAAAAAAGTAAATAAAAAAAAAAAAAGAAAAAAAAGATGATGAAGATGTCCGTGCAGAGGCTGACATGAACAATTTGGAGCATTATGCTTGTCAGTCTATTCCCAACTACAAGAATACACAAAGATCATCCAGTTGACCAATCTTGGAGACTTGAATTCAGCACTTAAACAAGAAGAATGACAAAGAATTTGAAAGAACATGGTTTGTTTTACTTTAGTTCAGCAAAGAACAAACCATAAAGACTTTCAAAAGTGTTTTGTTTGCTTGCTTTTTATCACAATACGAACCCAAGAAGTAATCCCAAGCATTTGAAGGAGTCCAAAAGTTGGAATAGAAGCTATGCAAGAAGAGCTTCTTCAATTCAAATTACAAAGGTTTTGGACCCAGGTGGAATTTACCAAATGGAAAAGGCCATAGGTACTAAATGGGTTTACAGGAACAAGAAGGATGAAAGAGGCATTGTGATAAAGAGCAAAGCAAGATTGGTTTCTCAAGGGTACATACAAGAAGAAGGGATTGACTATGATGAAGTTTTTGCCCATGTTGCGAGAATTGAAAGCAATTAGCTATTCTTAGCCTAAGCCTCATTTTAAAAAGACTTTTGTGGTGTACCATAAAGATGTCAAGAGTGCTTTCTTATGGTAAGTTTGAAGAGGAAGTCAATGTTTATCAACCACCAGGATTTGAAGATCCAGACTTCCCTAACAGAGTTTACAAAGTAGAAAAGGCTCTCTATGGATTGCATCAAGCTCTTAGAGCTTGGTATGAGACCTTGTCCACTTATTTGTTGGAAAATGGGTTCCAGAGAGGTCAGATAGACACAACTTTGTTTATCTAGAGGACCAAGGGATCTCTGATAGTACATGTATATGTAGATGATATCATTTTTGGGTCTACAAAGAAGAAGTTATGCACAAGTTATGAGAAGATGATGCATAAGCAAATTCAGATGAGTTCTACGGGTGAACACACCATCTTCCTAGGACTGTCAAGTGAAGTAAAGGAAGATGGAATCTTTATAAGCTAAGACAAGTATGTGACTGAGATTTTAAAGAAATTTGGCTTTAGTGATGTCAAACAGCAAACACACCCATGGAAAACCAATGACAGATGGTGAAGATGTGATGAACACATGTATAGAACAATGATTGGCCATTGAATGTATCTTACTTTTTCAAGCCCAGATATATGGTTTGTGTATGTGTATGTTCCAGATTCAAGTTAACCCTAAAGTGTTTACATCTTTATGCTGTAAAAGAAATTTTTAGATATCTTAAAGGTCACCCTAAATCGGGCCTTTTGGTATCCTAAGATTTACCTTTTGATCGTGGCTAAATACTGACAGTGACTTCCAGGAGCAAGCTTAGATAGGAAGTCCACACACGAGTTGTCAATTCCTAGGATGTAGATTGATTTCATGGTAGTGCAAGAAGCAAACTGTGGTTGCTAATTCCACAACAGAGGCTAAATATGTAGCTGCTTCAAGTTGCTGTGGCCAAGTGCTTCGGATTCAAAATCAATTGCTTGATTATGGGTATAACTTTATGCCTACAAAGATCTATATTGATAATGAGAGTACTATATGCATAGTTAAGAACCCTGCTTTTCATTAAAAAACAAAGCACATTGAGATTAGACATCCCTTCATCAGAGATTCCAATGAAAAGAAGCTATTTCAAATGATCAAGATTCATACCGACAAGAATGTTGCATATTTGCTTACAAAAGCATTTGATATAAGTAGATTTCAATATCTGATTGCTAGTATTGGAATGCTAAATCTTTAAAATGGTGAGGTAAATGAATAAAGAGAATTAGTTAGATTAAAAACGGATATAGTGATTTAGTGAGAAAAGGAATTGAGAGAAGATGTGAGTTGAAAAATAGAAAGAGAGATATGTGATAAAAATAGACAGAGTGATTTAGTGAGAAAAAGAATTGAGAGAATTTGTGTGCTAAAAAACAGAAAGAGAGTTGAATATAGCAAAAACAGACAGAGAGAATTGTGAGCTAAAAAAATTGAGAGAAATAAAAAACAGACAGAGAGAATTATGAGCTAAAAGAATTGAGAGAAATCAAAAACAGACAGAGAGAATTGTGAGCTAAACGAATTAAGAGAAATAAAAAACAGACAGAGAGAGTTATGAGCTAAAAGAATTGAGAGAAATCAAAAACAGACAGAGAGAATTGTGAGCTAAAATAATTGAGAGAAATCAAAAATAGACAAAGAGAATTTGTAAGTTAAAATATTAATTTGATGATGGAAATGCTGATTAGAAAGGAATTGGAGTTAATGATGGTGATTCAAAGTTAATGCTGCTAGGCATAAACTTACTGCTGCTAGAGAAAGTTAATGCTGCTAGGCATAACTTCCTACTGCTGGTTGCCTGGTTGTAAGTTAATGCTGCTAGGCTTAATTTACTACTGAGTTACTACTGCTGGGTTACTTACTACTGCCAGTTGAAAGTTAATGCTGTTAGGCATAACTTACTACTGCTAGCGAACGTTAATGCTGTTGAGGGTATTTTTATAAATACTTCGATTAAGGGTTTCATTCAATCATTTAATCGATTTCAATCTTTCATATACTCTCTAATCATAAACCCTAACATAATTTCATCATTTATTATCAAAACCCATCACAATGTCTGCTCTAAAGTTTGCTGATTCACACAACATGGTCGCGTTCTTGGCTAAACCCACTAAAAGTGAAGGGTTTGAGCAAATTGTGGATTTCTTGAATGCGAATCCTATCAAATATGCGTTAACGGTTAATCCTACAATCTATACTTCATGTATTGAGCAGTTTTAGGCTACTGCAAAGGTGAAAACTGTTAATGGAGAAGTTCAGTTGCACGCCCTAGTGGATAGGAAGAAGGTGATCATCACTGAATCCACAATAAGGAGAGATCTTCAACTGGAAGATGCTGAAGGTACTGATTTTGCCTACGGGGGGGGGGGGGGGGGGGGGGGGGGGGGGGCCCCCACCAATGCCACTATTTTTGAGCAGCTTACACATATGGGGTATGAAAAACTTTCTCAGAAGCTTACATTTTACAAGGCTTTCTTTTCTCCTCAATGGAAGTTTTTGATTCATACTATTCTGCAATGCCTAAGTGCTAAGTCTACTGCATGGAACGAATTTAGTAGCACTATGGCCTCTGCAATAATCTGCTTAGCCACAAACCATCAACTTTTCTAAGTATATCTTTGAAAGTATGGTGAAGAATGTGGATAGTAGTGTCAAATTTCTAAAGATCCAAGTTTGTAAAACATCATTCACGGGCATTCATTGGCAATATATTGCATTCATACATGTCGAGCTTCAGTGTCATGAGCTTAGGAAAATGTGACCACTTTTTATGATGTCTGCATGTGTTGCTAAATCATACACTTAGAAATCTTGCGGTCCTATTATTGATTTACATAAACCTATGAATTCACCAACATTATGTTGACATTTTAAGCATGTTTTTCAGGTTAATAAGGCACGAGGTGCAATGATACATTGGATGTCAATAATTGAAGAGTCAACACTTAAGATTTAGGGTCTTATTACATTTTAGGAAAATTGTTATAAACCAAAATCTTTATTTATATTGTTGAACAATTTGAAGCCATGGGCTCATGTAACAAACAAGTATATTGTTAATCCAATGTATCTTTATTTTTCAAATGACACGTTTAGTAGTCGTTCTCAGAATCTTATGTTATTGACCCAATAATGTAACGCCCTCGGATATTCAACATTCCGCTGCGTGCTCAGATTTGAGGGTGTTATAGAAGTGGTGAGGATAGTCTGTAACCAAAGGAATTGATGAAATTTTATACCAAATTGCAACAAAGAGTTCTTGACCTGGAAAACACAAAGACTGCTCAAGCACAGGAGATTACAAGTCTGAAAAAGATAGTCAAGAAGCTAGAGAGAAAGAAAAAGTCAAGAACTCATGGTCTTAAAAGGTTATACAAGGTTTGTTTGTCTGCTAGAATTGATTCCTCAGATGATGAAGCTAGTTTGGGTGATCAGGAGGATGCATCCAAACAGGGGAGGAAAATTCATGATATTGATGTTGATGAAGACATCAACCTAGAGAATGTTCATGATGCTGATATGTTTGGAGTGCATGATCTTGATGGTGATGAGGTGTTTGTAGAAACTGAAGAGCATGTGGTTAATGCTGCTACAACTACACGTACAATTCTAGTTAGTGCTGCCAAAGATTTATCTGATGTTGACATGAGTTTAGCTCAAGCACTTGCAAAATTAAAGAGTACTAAACCCAAGGCTATTACAACTGCTGCTACAACAACTACAACTGCTGTTACAAGACCCAAGGCTAAAGGGATTGTTATTTAAGAGCAGGAGCAAGCATCTACACCAATAACTTCTTCAAAAGACAAGGGTAAAGGAATCATAGTTGAAGAACCTTTGAAGATGAAGAAGAAAGATCAAGTCCTCCTTGATGAATAAGAAGCTATAAGGCTACAAGCTCAATTTGATGAGGAAGAGAGGATTACAAGAGAAAAAGAAGAAGCTAATGCTGCCTTAATTGCACAATGGAATGATATTCAGGTTAAGGTTGAGACTGACTATGAATTAGTTCAAAGGCTGCAAGCAGAGGAACAAGAAGAGTTGACAATTAAAGAAAAGTCTAAACTGTTTCAACAACTTTTGGAGAAAAGGAGGAAGCACTTTACAACTAAAAGAGCAGAAGAAAGGAGAAATAGACCACCCACAAAAGCTCAACAAAGGAGTATAATGTGTGCCTATCTGAAAAACATGGCAGAATGGAAGCCCAAAGACTTGAAGACTAAGTCCTTTGTCAATGTTTAAGAGTTATTTGATAAAGCAATGAAAAGGGTAAACATATTTGTTGATATGGATACAGAATTGGTGGGAGGTAGTGAAGTAAGAGAAGAATGCAGTGAGACAAGAGAAGAAGGCAGTGAGACAAGAGAAGAAAGCAATTCTAAAAGAGCAGGTAATAAGCTAGAATAAGAGCCTTCAAAGAAACAAAAGGTGGATGATGATAAAGAAACTGAAGAGCTTAAGCAATGTATGGAAATCATTTCAGATGCTGGAGATGATGTAACTATTAAAGCTATACCTTTATCTACCAAATCTCTAACCATTGTTGAATACATGATCTACAAAGAAGGGAGGAAAAGCTATTTCTAAATTATCAGAGTAGATGGTAATTCTTAGATGTATTTAACTTTTGGAAAGATGCTTAAAAACTTTGACAGATAAGATTTGGAGTTCTTTGGAGTATAGTCAAAGCAAGATTTAAGAAGACAGAGCCAGTGAATTACATGGATATTTTCTTACATCTTAATTTAAAGATCATGTTTGAACAACATCTTGAAGATAGTGTATGGAAGAATCAACAAGGGTTAGTTAAAGTGGTGAATTGGAAGATTTATGATTCTTGTGGAGTTCATTGTGTGACAATGCAGAACATACTTTATTATAAGTTGGTTGAGAAGATGTATCCACTTACAAAGCACACACTACATCAGATGTTCAATGAAGTGAAGCTCCAAGTTGATTATGAGTGTAAAATGGCGTTTAAGCTTCTTAGATTGGTCAATAAATAGCTTAAAGAAGGCTATGTACCTCAATAAAGTGTTTGGAAGCATCCTCCTGGTGATTGATGAAGCTTTTAATAAAGAAACTTAATGATTTTGAAGATAAATATCAAGTTTAGGGGAGGATTGTTGGGATTAAAAATCTTCTTGAAGTTACTAATGTTAAGGTATTAGTTACTGCTGCTAAGCATAAATTAGTGCTGTTAGTAATCTTAATGAAAAATATGCTAAGTAGTTAGTACTGCTAGTTACTACTGCTAGTGTATATTACTACTGCTAGTAATGTTAGTACTGCTAGAGTAATGTTAGTACTGCTAGAGTAAAGTTAGTACTGCTAGTGTAACTTAGTACTGTTGGTGAAGATTGAAGAAAAACTTTCTAAGTAGTTAATGCTGCTTGTACACAATTAGTGCTGCTGGTACAAAAGTTACTACTGTTGGTGTTTAAAGTTAATACTGTTGGTATAAAAGTTACAACTGCTGAAAGATTACAACTGCTGAAAGGATAAAGACTGCTCAGAGAAAAGATAAAGATTGCTTATGGGATATGTATGAGATATTTTTGTAAAAGATACATATAAGTTATTTGTTTAGAAGATCATGATAACTTAGGGAAATATTGTAATCCTATTAGGACTCTTTGGTGTATAAAAGGAGGTCCTAGGGTATAGAATTCTATGTATCAAAGTATCAAATCGATTCATTCATAGAATTGTCATATCTTTAAGGTTTTGTAACTCTAATAATATGAGAGTATTCGTATTATTTGTAATAATAATATTGAAACTTTTATTATTGAATTATATTGTTTTGTGTTACTGTTTCATTGAAGAATTCTTCTTATATTAAAGATTAGATTTCGCATAATTTTTAGTATTATCAAACAAAGTTTCTATCATAAGTTGTGTAGGATTTATCTTGCATAACTAAACCTTACACAAGCTAAGGAATTCAAGATCCATTGAAGTGGGATCAACAAGGGAGACCCAACTAGACCCGTCCCTTAAAAATATTTGCCCAACCAGACCCATCTATAATATTTAGAAAAAAATGCTAGACTCATATATAATATTAAAAGAGACCCATCTAAACCTATCCCTTAAAAATATTTAACCAACTAGACCCAAATTTAACCAATGGGTCTAAAATTGTCACCTCTAATTATTAAGTGTTGTATTATTTCTATATAGACATGTTAATTGGGACTTTCATTATGGTTTTAAACGATTAGGGTTTCCAAATGTAATAATTAGGTTTATTATAAGTTTCAAGCCACACTACAAAAAAAAGGGGCTATAGTGACGGAAATTTAATGACGACTCATATTTTCCATCACTATTAACACAATTTTAATGACGGTATAGAATTATCGTCACTATATCTCGTCACTTGCATATATTTAATGACGAAGTAATAAATTGTCATTAATATACATATTAGTGACGAAAGTATTTGTCATTGAGTCTACTACTAATGGTCCACGTCTAACTCATTGCTTGTTACGCTTCTTAGTCACGAAATTTTCGTCACTCAATTTTGAATAGGTAGTCACGAAATATGTTTGTCACTAAATTGACAATTGCAATTGAATAAAAAAAAGTCACATAAAAAGAGTTAAAATTTTACTTTTACATTAGCACAAAAAGGCATCACGTGGTTTTAATAACGTGATCCACATTAATTAATTTAGTAACGGATGCTTTTTTGTTACTATTGTAAATGTTAGTGACGATATTTGTTCGTCATAAAACTTATACGAACTTAATGACGAGACTGTTCGTCACTCACTTAAACACATATATCATTTTTTTCTATCTAACACTTAAAAATACAAGGACCTAAATTGACAAAACAACTCAAACTTTTACAAAAACACGGGTACCCTATTTTTCTTTCCCCATTTCACAACAAAAACACACACTAAAAATCATTTCCTCCCCCATTTCATTCATATCTTCTTCGCTCAGACTTTATAAACAAAAACACAGACCATAGAAATCATTCTTCTCTACAGTTTCACACACACTAGCACCATTCCGCCATGGCTGATACCTTTCGAATCTCATTTTCACAATTTTGCCCCAATGTTTTTGAAGGTTATATCGAATCCCTAATTATTACGAGTTAATTTCATATAATTACCAAGATATTCGTTGAAATTTTGTATATTCGTTTGTCTTTGTGTTCAATTTACTTGTTTGATTGTTGATTTGATTGCGTAATCGAGTCTGTGAACGTAATTTGATTGCGTACATTTGATTCTGACCTAATATCGATAAGGTTTAGGGCTAAAATGTGTTCTTTGCTTGCCGATTTGAGTTCATAAAGCTTAGGTTTACCGGTCTTGACTTAAATTATGATGAGGTTTAGTCGCCCATTGGCTATTAAATCATTGCCTACAAAGTGTTTGATAAAATATCTAGCAACACTAACATCACTTTACATGCATATTCTATTTTGTGGACAATAAATGACCTATTGTGATCAATTGGTTATATTAGAAATTGCAAATTTTGTAGATAGTTCGGAAGCGTACATAGTGTCTTTAGGGAAAGGGAAATAATGAAAGATAGACTCGTAATAGGCAAATTTTTATTCGTTTTTTTTTGTTAACCATGGTTTTCGACCTTTCGAGCTCGGAATCCGCCTAGGCGGATTGACATTTTATATATATTTATTATTATTTTTAATATTTTTAATATTTATTTGATAGAAATTTGCCATAATTTAAATATTTTTATTAAATTTATTAGTTTTCCTATTATTTTTAGTTTTATGTCTTACATTTATAAAATCTGCAAAATTTATGTATTTTTATAGTTTTATAAATGTTTTTATTATTTTTAATAATTTTATTAATGTTCTTATTATATTTAGTCATATATTACATTATTATATGTCTAGTTTTTATTAAGTTTTGGTATAACAGTAAGGCCCACTGACATGTTTTTTTAGGCCCATTGTAATTGGGCCAAGAAACATTCATAACTAGGTTACATGCTTATTTTAACACAGCCGCTTTTCAATTTAGACCTCTTTCAACCTCCCATCACCGTCTTCCTTCTTCTTAACTGTGAACAACCCTTCCTTATATCAAATTAAAACACCATCAAGAACATCGAAATACCAAAAAGCAGCTGATTTCTTGACCCGCCTAGCCCGATTTGACCCGCCTAAGCGGGATGTTGACCGCCTTTTGACCAAAACGCCTAACTTGGCCGATTTGGTGAAAAGCGGGGCGGTTGGTGGCCGCCTAGCGCCTAGGCGGCCGCCTAAACCGCTTTTTACAACACTGCCCGTTACCTGCGGTACTTAACGAACCTGCTTTTCTAAAGGTAAATTAGGGGGTGTTTGGGGTTGATTGATTTGTTTGCTTATCTGCTTACAAAATATAAGCATGTACTA
>BQNB010114259.1:0-21786 GCA_026074375.1 Tanacetum coccineum
GAAGACTACCACATCGGTTGTGAGCCGGCAAGAGGTAGTAAACTTTTATCAACCCACAGCTTTTATTATTATTATTTTTTAATCATTTTATCATTTTTTTTAATTATATAGAAGACTTCTTTTTGAAAAATTCAAGTATAAATTTGAACTAAGACTAAAATTTTTGCTATATATTACATAAAATTTGTTGATTTAAGTTTAATCTCTAAAATCAGCACGTATATTAGTCCGGTTAGGAGCTTATGGGAGAAAAAGCCACAAATTACATACATGAGCTCTTAGGATTTCCAATTAATCCTTATTTAGCATCCCACTCATACTTAACTCTATCATTTTTCGTTCTTCGCGAATATCGCGAACGCTTTAGCCTAAAAGTTAAGGAACAAGCTAGAGCTCAACACGCTCGATCGGGTCAAAATTTACTCATATTCTACCCAGCAGGAAAATCAAAATTGTGACAAAACATTTATTTTATTTTTGAAAATTTTAAAATTTTTCATATTTTTGAAAATTTTGGTGGGAAAACGGGGTACGCGAGAACAATGGCAAAGGTAGGTAAGATCATATCGAAGATATACTACCCCATACTAAAATTAAACATTGTCCTCAATGTTTCCTAGCCTAAGACATAAAAACCCCATACTAGAACTCAAAAAGGTCGAATGCATAACTCAAACATGAAGAAAGTATCACAAAAATCTCTAGCCGTTTATTAAGTGTGCTACAAGATAAATGATAGTCGATAATAATCTTTAGGATATCGCATTTCCCCAAACTAATGGCAAGCATAGGCTAGGAAGCTCGAGTGGACCGGGACAAAACACCTAACACGAGAGTCTTCAGAAAATTTTAGGTCAATCCTGCAAACAATCACAAGTACAAACACAACAAGAATCAGAAGAGTACAAGCCTCCTCACATCACAACAGAAAAATAAGAAAGAAAATAGATAAGCATGGGGTGCCTCCCACGAAGCACTTTGTTTTTGATTACCGAGTCACATAGCTTGACTCGATCCCTGGATTTATTCATCCTTAGAGAGAGTGTGGAGATCATGGACTACCTTTGGTGGTAAGTCCCCTCCAAAGTAATGCTTCACACGATGACCATTCACCTTAAAGTTTGGACCATCGGGTTGAGATAACTCAATGATTCCGTATGGAAAAACTTTGGTGATGGTGAAAGGTCCTGACCAACGAGTTTTAAGCTTTCCCGAGAATATCTTTAGACGAGAGTTGAAGAGTAAAACTCGATCACCAACATTGAAAATGCGGTTTTTGATCTTTGAGTCGTGAAGCTTCTTCGTCCTCTCTTTATAAATCAAAGAATTCTCGTAAGCTTGATCACGAAGCTCATTAAGTTCAATAAGTTGAAGCTTACGGTGATCACCCGCGGTTTTAAGATCAAAGTTAGCATGTTTCAAAGCCCAATATGCTTTATGCTCTAACTTGATAGGTAAATGGCAAGACTTTCCGTATACTAACTTGTAAGGCGTACAACCAATTGGTGTCTAAAAAGCAGTATGAAATGCCTACAAAGCTTCATCTTATTTGTCAGACCAGTTACTATGAGGGTATTATGTATATATAGAAAGATGAGTTTGCATTTTTTCGCACATACTCTACAGTTATTTATATAAGGGTTAATTATATAAATATGGGAACATTTCTTTAGGCAAGGTAGTACTATAAGCTTGTAGGTTCTAAACGCTACCTAAACATTAAGCTATCGAATATGATATATTACCATCATTCATTTATGCCATGAGTGCATATTCATATTTACCATACCGATCTTATATAATATACTTATATAAGTTAAGTTTTGCTCGTTGCAAGCAGTCATGTTTTCACCATCGACGGTTACCTACACGTCTGTCTATATTAATTCTGAGCCATAGAGATTCTAGTGAGCTTCTGATGAGGAGCTAGAGGCACCAATGAAGGATCAGCCTCTACCTACTGATGTCTCACCTACAGCCCTATCACCGGGCTACATTGCTGACTCCGATCCAGAGGAGGATGAGGAGGACCCTAAAGAGGATCCTGCTGACCACCCTGCCAACGGAGGAGAAAATGATGATAATGAGTCATCTAATGATGACGACGATGATGATGATGTAAGAAGGATGAGAAGGACGAGGAGGAGGAGGAGCACCTAGCTCCGGCTAACCCTTTTGTTGTACCTACAGATGATCCTGTCCCCTCAAGCTGAGGATACAGAGGCATTTGAGACTGATGAGTCTGCTTCTACACCACCCACCTCTTGTTCACGACTTTACAACTTCATGGCTTCTTCACAACTTCACAACTTCTTCACAACTTTACGACTTCTTTAAAACTTTACGACTTCTTCACAACTTCGCGACTTCACTTCACCACACTACTTATATCACAACTACCTAGCACTACTTGGTAAGATCACAACGATCTAACTATACTTACAAAGATCACCAAGATCTAGCTACTACACATACTACAAGATATATCAATTGATTTACAAATTGGTGATATGAATTGTATCAAGCTAGCTATGCACACCTAAGTGTACCACTTCTTCACTATGATTTGAAGTATTCTTCTCTCACTTGAGGAATTATAGCTTGGATCACTTGAAAACAAAGCTTTATGATTAAATGATCAAAGGGTTTTAGAGAGGATAGTGGAAGTGGGATGTTTTGGAGGCAGAAAGA
Source organism: Tanacetum coccineum (assembly GCA_026074375.1). Classification (NCBI taxonomy): domain Eukaryota; kingdom Viridiplantae; phylum Streptophyta; class Magnoliopsida; order Asterales; family Asteraceae; genus Tanacetum; species Tanacetum coccineum. The sequence continues at coordinate 2,692 of BQNB010114259.1, forward strand.
ATGAGTGCAAAAAGGTAAAAAAAATGTGGGGAATAGTCCCAGTAATTATAGGGAAAAAAAGGAGGAGCGGGATCTATGGCCGGCCCCCTTAAATAGGGTGTCGGCCCCTTAAAAATAAAGGGGCCGCCCCTTATTCAGACGCTCCCTTTTTTGTCCTATTCAGGGGAGGTGTTTACTGGACCATTTCTAGCCGTTTAGGTTTCGAAAAATTTTGAAATATCAAAATGTTTATTTTGAATAAAACATTCATTTCAAGTAAAAAATATTTTATGATGTTATAAAAAAGTTTACAACATTTTATAAAAGTTTTTCATTTGATTCATAAAAAGCCATCAAGCATTGTTTTATTTCATACTTGGAGTGATATAAGTTTGAATTTAATATTTACTACTAAATACATTGTTTACGTTTAATTTACGTTGAATCGTTTTTATATTTTGTGATTATCAAAACGTAAAGATGTGAAAAATATTATTAATGTTTTTGAAAGATAATCAACGGCTACGAGGATGTATTTATTCCCATGTGAAGACGGAAATGGTCCCATAAAATCGATACCCCATACATCGAAGATTTCACAAACTTGAATAGCGTTTTGAGGCATCTCATCTCGTTGTGAAATTTTGCCTTGTCTTTGACACGTATCACAAGATTTGATCATAGTATGGGCATCTCGATATATGGTCGGCCAAAAGAAACCGGCATCAAATACTTTTCGAGCGGTGAGATTGGCACTATGATGGCCCCCGGTGGGTCCTTCATGACAAGCTTTGAGGATATCATTAGCTTCTTGCCCATGCACACACCTTCGAATGATTTGATCCGCACAAATACGAAAAAGATAGGGATCGTCCCAGAAATAATGTTTAACGTCCTTGAAAAACTTCTTCTTTTGTTGAGTCGTCATTCCTTTGATGATAAAATTCCCCGCATGGAAATTTGCATAGTCCGCAAACCATGGGGTACTTCCACTAGATATTACACCAAGAGTCTCTAAAGGAAAATTTTCATTTATGTCTTTGTTTTCTAACACATCCTTATGAGGATTCTCAAGTCTAGATAAATGATCGGCCGCGAGGTTCTCACTTCCTTTTTTATCACGGATGGTGATATCAAATTCTTGTAGGAGAAGAACCCACCGGAGCAACCTCGGCTTGGCATCTTGTTTATTCATAAGGTACTTTAAAGCTGAGTGATCCGTATACACTATGCTTTTAGATAAGACAAGATATGGTCAAAACTTTTCAAAAGGATACACTACGACAAACATTTCTTTCTCCATTGTAGTGTAATGAATTTGAGCTTCGGTCATTGTGTTACTAGCATAATGTATAGGTTGACAATGCTTCATCTTTTGTTGTCCTAAAATAGCACCAATCACGAAATCACTTGCATCACACATAAGTTTGAAAGATAGGTTCCAATCTGGGACAACTAAGATTGGAGCTTCGGTAAGCTTCTTTTTAAGAGTCTCAAAAGCATCAATACAATCTTTAGAAAACATAAACGGTGTTTCCTTCTTAAGAAGGTGAGTCATCGGTCTAGCTATTTTGGAAAAGTCTTGGATAAAACGTCAGTAAAAACCCGCATGACCTAGGAAACTCCTAACACCTTTTACGGTAGTCGGGTGAGGTAGCTTAGCGATAACATCGACTTTAGCACGATCGACCTCAATTCCCGACTTTGAAATTTTATGTCCTAACACAATTCCTTCTCTACACATAAAGTGGCACTTCTCCTAATAAGAACTTAATTCGTGTCTTCACACCTTTTTAGCATCTTTTCTAAATTGGAGAGGCACGAATCGAAACTATCCCCAAAAACTGATAAATCATCCATAAACACTTCCATAGTCTTTTCGATCATATCATGGAATATGGCCATCATACATCGTTGGAAAGTACCGGGAGCATTACACAAGCCAAATGGCATGCGACGGTACGCGAAAGTTCCATACGGGCATGTGAAAGTAGTTTTCTCCTGGTCTTGGGGATCTATTGGTATTTGGAAATACCCCGAAAATCCATCTAGAAAACAATAAAACTCATTTCCGGCTAATCTTTCTAACATTTGATCCATAAATGGTAATGGAAAATGATCTTTTTGAGTTGCTTCATTTAACTTCCTATAGTTGATACAAACTCTCCACCCAGTAACTAAACGTGTCGGAACTAATTCATTCTCTTCATTAGCAACAACGGTTATTCCTCCTTTCTTTGGAACACAATGCACTGGACTAACCCATGGGCTGTCGGAGATCAGGTAAATCATTTCGGCATCAAGAAGTTTTAGGACCTCCTTTTTTATTACCTCGTGAATTTTTGGGTTAACCCGTCTTTGACTTTGAACCGTAGGTTTGTAATCATCCTCCATCAAGATTTTGTGTGTACAAAAACGAGGGTGGATACCCTTGATATCAGTGATTTTCTAAGCAATGGCCCGTTTATGTGATTTGAGCACTTTTAAGAGAGCTTCCTTTTCAACCTCTTTTAAACCTTTTGCAATAATTACTGGTAACTTGTCATTTTCTTCTAAGTAAGCATATTTCAAATGAGATGGTAAATATTTTAACTCTAATTCCGGAGGCTCTTTAATTGAAGGTTTTGTCTTGATTATTTCTCCTTGCTTTAGGTCTATCGGAGGGAGTTGAAACGGGTCATTATTTAATAATTTTTCAATTAAGCAAATATCTCCCTCCGGATCGCAATTGGCATGATCAATTTCCGGTGAAATCAAATCATCCATGAGATAAGCCTCGATCTCTTCTAAAATGAATTTGGATGTAAGAGGTTCAGACGTCGGGGTGGGATTGCCACCCGAAGATTTATTAGAAAATCCTAGCAATTCCGGAGTATACTCTTCACAAACTTCATCAATGATGTCAATTCGGTTTACCGACTTATCAATTGTAGAGGAATATCTCGTAGTTTGATCTAGATTAAAAGTGATGGCTTCATTATCAACCCAAAGGGTTATTTCTTCTCCATAAACATCAATTAAGGCACGACCGGTTCTTAAGAAGGATCTCCCAAGTATGAGAGGTACTCGAGGATTGGCTTCAAAATCTACAACAACAAAGTCGGTAGGAAAGTAGAACTTTCCCACTTTGACATAAACGTCTTCGGCGAGTCCTTTAGGATGAGTTGTGATCGATACGCTTAATATCAAGAGTAATCCCGAGTGGGTTAAGTTCAGGTAAGGATTAATGGTTTCCAAATGGAAAGGGGCATAAGATTTATGCTCGCGCCAAGATCGGCCAGGGTGAATACATCCAGTCCGGGAAATTTTCATGGTATAAGTAACTTGCCGGATCTCCAAGATTTTTCGGGAAGCTTTTTTGTGGAGGAGCGCCAAGCAATTTTCGTTCAAACGGTTCTTAGTAATTAAGAAAATTTTCCTTATTTATAGGAAATGCCTAATCGTAAGGAGGATATATTGGCATAAAAAAACAAAGGTCTGCAAAAGCTAATGTCAAAGCGTAAATCTTGGAACATTTGAAAAATCTTCTCTTTTTGATAGAATCTTTTTCACGGAACCTTTTGACTCATTACGTCGTGAAGGATATGGAATATTCGGCTTAGGTAAAGTCTTCGGAACATCGGGTTCTGGAATCGGAATGGGATTTACCGGAGGTGGGATGTGAGCGGTACTTCCTTGGAAATTTGTTTGCTCTTTTTATCCGTTGTCTCCTCGGTTTCTTGTTTCACTACCTTTTTAGAAGAAGGATTAGTAGGAATCGAGAGTCCCTCGTAAGCAACACCACTTCGAGTAGTGATCGCTTTCATCTCACCCTTCGGGTTTGGAATGAGTATTACTCAGATAGAGTACCGAAGTTGGAGCTTTGTTTTGAAAGAATTCACTTAACATATTTTGCAAGTGTAGTTTTGAAAAACAATTATTTGATTCCTCAAGACGGCTTGTTGAGTCTTCATCGTGTTTTAAATTTCATCTTATTTCTCCTTTCACGGTTGATTTGATTTTGCAGGTTTCTCATTATTTTGATCATTAGTTTTCTTGTAACTTGAAAAACTTATTTGAAAAACTCTTGTTGAATTGATTATTAGGACCTTGAGAAAGTTGTGTTTGAATCCTGATTTTGGAAAATTAGGAGCATGAATGTTTGGAGCTTGAAAACTTGATTTCCATGAATATTATTTCTGATTATATATTTTCCCTTGTACTGATTGTGATTAAACATATTTTGACATTGTTTTGCACGGAGCAAAACTTGGTTGGTGCCATTTGATTACTAACACGGTTTTGAGGGTTAACTTGATTGTAAGAACCCGTTGCCGCACAAACACTAGCTTGATTGGTTATCAGGTAGTAGGACATGTTGTACAAGACATGAGACCACTACAAGTAACACAAATTTCTTAATCCGCTTTACCGAAGCGGGAGTGACATACTTTTCTTAGAATCTACTCTCAACTAAGGTCGAAAGTTGATCCGCAAGCTTATCAATTCTCTCAACAGTTTTACTAACACTTTCCTTAGAATTCGTATTCATCCTAGAAACATTTGATTTATTACGTGAATAACGAACTTTTGATTTGTTTTCAATTATGTTCAAAGCCTCTCTAGTAGTCTTTTTTTACTCAAAAGATTTCCACCGCCGCGGCATTTAAGGAGTCTCTGACTAGTTCTGTTTAAAAACCGTTATAGAAAGGTATCAACTTGAGTTAACTTCGTAAATCCGTGGCGAGGACAAGCTCTAAGATATTTTCTTTAAATCGTTCCATGCTCTACTAAAAGTTTCCTCGAATTTTTGTGTTAAACTGAGAATTCTCAATTGTTTAGTGAGTGTTTCGAAGGAGGGAAAAATTGATTCACAAATTTGGTTACGAGATCCTCCCAAGTCAAGATCGAATTAGGTGGTTCTTTCTCGTACCACAATCTTGCGTTCCCCTCAAGCGAATATGGAAACATCATAAGCTTAATACATCGTTTGGTACATCTCTAAATCGTAAGTGAAGGTAATCCTTTTGAAAACTAATTATTATGCCGCATGGGGATTTTCCATCTCATAACGTGAAACGGTTAGCTTGAACTAGTTTAACAATTTGTCTTATCTCAAAGGATCCGCATTAATTTCGGTAAAACGAATTAGCTTCTCCATACCTTCCGGTGGGTGCACAGAGTAGCTCTTCATTTGTTCGTTCCGCCCATGGGAGCACACTTTAAGATTAGTACGAGACTCGGTTCGACTAAGTTAGGGGCAGTTCCTTTTTTCGACGTCTCAGAATGGTTACGTTCGAATTATTTGGAAAATTGGAATTTCTAGTGCGCATGCACTAAACAATGAAATGATAAAAGAAATGAGAAAAGGAAATATTTTTGTTTACCGAATAATCAACAAACTTAGGGTAACTCTATTAAGTGACACAAACGGTAAAAAAAAATTTTGAATCTTTGGTTCGGGAACTTATTGATGGATAATACTTCAGTTGAAAATATTATTTGTTGGTGTTCTTTTACCAACTTTGTAAATTTTTTTATATTTCTTATATTTACGAATTCACAAGAAAAATCAAAAAATCCGGAAGAGCAAATATTTTTTTGTATTTTCGTATTTATTTAACTTCTACTTATACTAAAAAGAAACGAAAAATATTTTTTACTTTTTATATTTTTAATTTTTTTGTATTTTGTTTTTATAAAAGCGTAACTTTCGATGACGAAGGTTCTTCAAACCACGGTCGACAATGCAACGAAGGAATCTTAATCACAAATCCACGGGCATGCGGCTGCCAAAAATTGGTGTGTACAGTTTTTAATACGTAATATATCCGAAGTACAGAAATTCCCAAAACTACCTTGAGGACTAATGGTAGTAGAAAAATCTTACAAAAATACTACCACGTTTATCGGAAAGTGATTACCGGGTCGTTTTCCCAAAGATTTATGAAAATGAGACCTCATTTGTTATTTGGACAATGACTTGATTTGGTTCAAAGATGATTGATTGCTAAAATCCTAATAGTGAGCAAATAAAGGCACAATTAAACTTAACTACAAAAAACGATAACGGGAAAAAAAGTAAACACGACAAATAAGCTCGACCTCTGAAATTAAACCTAAATAATTGTCTAAATTTTTATAATTCTAATTAACTGTTTAAAAGTAAAAAAGCTAAGGAAATTATAAACCGAGATTAATTTAAGCCAAAAACGAAAAAAAACGAGAACGGGGATCGAATCCCGTTCTTTAAAAAGTGAAATTTCAAAATATTAACCCTACGGAAGTAAATTTCACATAAAACCTGGAAGTCTGTAGAGAAATTTTATAAAAAGAAATTTAATTTTTTGTTTTTTTGTTTTTTTTTATGATTTTTTTAAGTTTTTATCAAAAATAATGATTAAAAATACTAAAACTTTGAGTTAAAAAATACTAAGTAAAATTCTAAATTATCTTATGAATAAAGCAGGAGTGAGGTAAAATGTAAAAACTTAAAACTAAAGTAAATAAGTCGGGAAAATGCTTTTATGCACTCGGAGTGCTTTTCTCTAACAAAAAACGTAAAAACGGTTGTAAAAGAATAAACTACCGCACCTTAGGATGTTAAAAGTCCTAAGGGGCTACTGTGGTTAGTGTGTTTGTGTGTGGAGTGTACAAAAAGGGTAGAGGCTAAGTTGGTCGGGGGGTTCGAGTCTTGCTCACCCCCGCTTCACTTGGTTTCCTTGTTTTAAAAAAAAACCTAAAAAGCAAAAGTGTAAAACAAACTTTATAATAAGCTATTTTTGTGAAAACAACTTTTCTAAAAGCTAATCAATAAGCCATTAAATGAGCTTCCAAACACACAGAAAGTACTCTTAACATAACTTTTTTACTTTATTACAATACTTATTGCTTAAAAAACTAAAATAAGTAAACAAGGACGGAATAAGCTAGTATTAGACTAAACTGACCTATAAGCTAATTTGAACTAGAAATATGAGGCCCTCATTAGATAAGGATTTCAAATAAGCACTTATATGAAACACGCTATACCAAAACAGGCACAATGGCTAGGTTGTTGAGCTTAATTTTAAGTAAGCTAAAGGATCCATATGGGGTTTCTAAATATTCTACCTTTAAACCTTAATCAAAAAGTAAATTAAAAAAACTTTTAAAAATTCATTTTGAAAATTAAATGCTTATTGAAAAAGCTCCTTGAAAACTGCTTATTTTCTCAGTATGTACTGAGTGAATTTGAGTTTGAAAAAGACAAAATGCAATTTTTTAGCTTAAAAACATATAGACAAATTAGCTATTTTATAAAAACTAAGTTCAAAAGATGTTCATTAAACTTACAACACTTGTAACTAAAAATCAAAATCCTAAAAATTAAATTTACCCTTGAAAATATAAGGATTGAAATAGGCTATTTTTCATTCTACAGCTAATGATGCAGTTTGCACAAAATTGAACCAATCCATATGAAACTCTGTGCAAGGTTTAAGGATACTTGACCTTTATACACTTTTAAAGTACTAACTAAATGCAATAATTGAGTATAAACTAGCATAGAACATTTAGAGCTTAAGTTGCTTATGCACTGTGAACTAAATCTAAAGAAGCTAATCATTATCTTATAAGTAATTAAAACAGAATTAAACGATCAAAGCTATTTAATCTACTTTTTATAAACCTTATAAGAGTTTTAAAATGAAATCCTGTGACCAAAATGGACTTCAAGCAGTAACTAATCAAGTTGTTGTACTGCTTGACCCTCAAAACCCCCATTATTTTCTATAAGTTATTTTTAGCTTATAAAATTAAGATTCAATACACAAACTAGTAATACCAGATAGTGACAAAGCAAGAACAGGCTTATTGAACAGATTTTAACAATAAAATAAGCTAGATTAATAAGCTAACCACTAAGCTAATTTTTTTTTGGATTTTCTAATATTTTAAGTCTAAATAAGGAGTAACTTAGATCATAAGTTGAAAATAAGACAATAATTAGCATCTAAATCCTTTATACGCAACAATAAGCTTAGAGTAAATAAAACATAAATATAACAACAATTATCAATCAATAAGCAGAAAATGAACAGATTAAGCTATTATGCAATATTTAAGCTACAAAAATAAAATGAAGACTTACATGAGCCTCTACACTAAACAAGGCTTTAAAATTTTGCCCTTAGAGCTATCAACAAGCTCCAGCTTATCCTAGGATAAGATGGTAGGATCCTGGAAGTCCTTCCATTTTTGACTTCCCTTCAATAACAAGGCTTAGTAAATATGAGTGAATTTTGAATAAGATAAGCTCAACTAAGCTTTTAAGAGCTTAGTTGAGTAATTAGCTAGCTTAAAAGTAGATATGACAACTTATTGCGAGCTTATTGAACAGTCAAAAACTTATTTAAACCATTACATGTTAGGTAAAAAAAATTAAATCACAAGATCTAAGTGTGAACTACACTTTTTTTATTAATATATATGAGTAATGCTTTTAGAGATTACATAATATTAAAATGGACTTTTAACTAAAAATTACAATAAGTTCGTTTACACTAAGGCTATACTAAATTAAGCTCTTTATATAAAAACTATCCATGTGAGTGAGGATGGTCTCGTATTTATAGCCAGACAAGGATGCTTCTAGGTCTTCAAGTTTGTTAAACGCTCCTCTTGATCTTGATCGTCCATTCTTTCCAATCATTCGATACTTCATTTTGACCGTTGGATCAACAAGTGAGCACATGGATTGTCAGCGTGGCAATCCTTGTGTTAGAGGCTATGTGCTTCTTTTATACTTGTTTTAGTGTAAAGTTTCCATCTAAAGGTGTGTTTGTTTACATTTGCGTGTCATTCCCTTTGAACATCTTGACCAATGAGTGGCTTTGGTGATGTTTTGCTTTGCTAAGGTGGTGCTTGGTACTCGAATCTTTATTCCCCGATATTAATTGAATTTTACCCTTTGTCTTTGATGCAGGGTAAAACGGAGATGTGATGAATATTCTACACAAAATTCCGCGCCCTTTTTTCTTTTTATAACATTGAATGACCCGGGGGTTGGGTGGTTACTTGAGCTCGGGTAAAAAGGAAAATGGGCCCAAAAGTTATTTTTCTTTTTTTTTTTTTTTTATATTTGGGCTTGGGCTTTGGATATAAGTGATGTGTTATAAAAGATTAACGACCATTAGTCCTTAATGGTTAAGACTAACGGGTGTTAGGGTTATTGGGATTTTTGTGAATATGGATTTAAACAATAAGCTCTTTTGGGTAATTTAGAGGGTTTTGGCATTTTGGGAATTTCGACCATGTTGACCATGGGTTAACTTTTGGGATCCTTTGTAGAAAATATTTCGCTCTTGTGGCCTCTATCCGTTTCGTGTTTGTGTTGTCTGGTTTTGACCGTTATTTGTGATTTTTGTAATATCCGTACGAAACATTCAAAAACAAACATAATAAACAATATTACAAGCATATTTTTAGCCATTTTGATATTTAAAGGTCTTTTTTGATATACAAAAGATATGTGATTTCTCACATATCATGTCCAAATAGGCAGAAGTTGAGGCTCTACCCATCAATGATGCGCGAGTTGTAATCAATTTCTTAAAAAAGATTTTCTCTCGTTTTGGTATTCCAAAAGCTTTGATAATTGACAGAGGTACTCACTTCTGTAACAAAAAAATGGAGAAAGTTTTAAAACAATATGGAGTTCATCATCGTTTTGCTATAGCTTACATCGCTGACCAAAGTGGCAAAGTTAAAAACACCAATAGAGCCTTAAAAAGGATTCTTAAAAAACGGTTAAGGATAATCTTTTCGTTTGGTAAAGGAAACTTGATGACGTTGTGGGCATTCCGTACGGAATACAAAACTCCAATTGTCACTAGAGAGAAACGATTCTTGCAATTGCATGAACTCAATGAGTTGAGACTCCAGGTGTATGAGAATTCCAAACTCTATAAAGATCGAATAAAGGTCTATTACAATGATAAGAACGCTTTTATCCAGAATAAATTTCTATGACCGAAGATAATGTTCTCTTATTCAACTCAAAATACAAGTTCAAAGCTCTAAAACTCGTATCAAAATGGTACGGACCATTCTTGGTCAAACATGGTTTTCCATCAGGATATGTTGAGTTATACGACAAACACGAAGGAAGCTTTATTGTCAATGGACATCGTGTTAAACTTTACCATGACGAGGAGCAATTGAATGAGCTGACAAGTGAGGAAATCCACCTCATGTGTGAAAAAGGCCAAATGAAAGCTATTCCATTCATGGCACCATTCCTAAAAGATTATCGTAAAACCATGACATGGGTCGTAGAAAAACCATTCATATACATCATAGTGGAAAACACTTGCAACGAAGATAAGTTGTATGATCTGGACGAAACTAGCAAAGGAATAGTTAAAGGAAATATTCTTTACATCAAAAAAGACCTGTGTGAGAAGTTTCCACTAGGAGAAAAATGAAGCAGGAGGAGTACGAGTCTGGCTGATGACTCGTTAGTAAAATAAGCGCTTATCGGGAGGCAACCCGTGTATTTTTAGTATTTTTAGTATTTTATTTATAAGTTTATTTTCAATGATTACACCCTAATTTTATCTAACTAATGTTCAAGCGTAAGTGTGGGGTGTAGCATTACTTTTCTTTAATAAAAAACAAACAAAAATTCAAAAATATTGTGCATTTGTATTTTGTATAAGATTCCTGAAGCTGATGATGCTAGGAACTTATGGCGCTAAGTATTCTTTCTCATGCCCGGACTGTCTAGGTTTATTCTCTTAATCTTATTTTTTCTCCCTATTTATACCTTTGATTCGTTTTGTCACATTGAGAGCAATGCCAAACTTAAGTGTGGGGGAGTAAATAGGGAAAATGAGACATAATTTTTTTAATTTTTGGGCTAATTTAAATTTTTTTGTATACTTGTTTGCCATTGTGATCTAGTTGTTTTCACGCTTTTATGACAATATATTAGAATAAATGGATCAATCCACTGGTTATTTATGCTAATTCTTTGTTTTGTTATATGTGTCTCATTTTATTATTGCAGTCCATTCTGGGATCGATAATATTTGCTATTCACATCATTATAGCTCTTCACCAAATTGTGAGGATTTGTGCTATTCGTGTATAGCATTAATCTTTTATGTTTAATCTTTTGCTCTAAGTGTGTGGTGATTTTATTTATTCTAGAACTTGTTCTTGTAAATCATTATGAAACCGCAGTGAGATCACACTTGTGTGATAATAAGTGTATGTGCGTATCGAAGAAGAAACTTAGGAATAAAACCAAATGGCCTTCCGTTTATATTTTAATGCCTTGTGCTAACCACCTTGGTTAGTCAACCATTTACATGGACCCATTTGTTACAGTGCCATTTTTCAGCACTAGATACCTTAGAAAAAACATGCTGTGCCGTACTGTCTTCATTGATAATCCACAAAGAAAAAATATTACACTATTTAGCATAGCCCTTACCCTAGTAAGTCTACTGGTTAGTTGATAGCTCCTTGGATTGATGGTTGTTATGTGGAAATTCTCTTTGAAATTTTGAGGAGTTGCTAACACCATGTCTTATGATATTTGTGTTTGTTACAAGTTTCTGTATGTCGACGGAGGTTGGTTGATATGCAATATATATATATATATATATATATATATATATATGTATTATAATTTATATTCTATTATGTTTATATATCATACATATACTTATACATATAGTATATATATTTCATACAATTCATATATATATATACTATATATTACCATATAACATATACATAATACAATATACATATACATATACATATACATTATACATATACATAAGATATATATATATATAATATAATAAAAGCCAATGTGCTTAATAATATGAAGATGAAGGAAGAAGAAGAAAATTTGTATCGATTAGCCAATGTGCTAAGACATGATACGGTTAAAGCATTATAAAAGTGTATCATCATTATAAATCTCATATGGTATCACTGAAAGTAGTAGATTGCGACGCTTGGTTTGTAGACTTTTGACCTATGTTACTTGGTTACACACCTTACTCTAACCATTCGTCATGCATTATCCACTACCCACATGACACGAAGACCCTAAACAGATACACCCGTTAAAATGCTTTATGTAACACTGGTGCTTATCCCCATCAGTTTGATTTGTTTATCTTGTACAGCTTATGGGTAATAAATTTAGTCATGATGGAGCTATGGTGTAATTTCTCTTAAATTATTCCACCAATAATAAACTGAGATGATGAATAGTGGAATTTACTCCTTCTTTTTCGTGAGGTGCATAGAAATGTGTATCAAGCAGAAAATCATTGGCGTCGTTGTCAATCATTCGATTTTGTACAAATAAAGCAAAAACGATGAGTCTTACCTCGTACTAGTACTTGGTAGAATTGCATCATATTTTTCTAATCATTCTCATGTACCATGTGGATTCTTTTTCTTTAATTCTAGATTTGCTTGAGGGTAAGCAAAGGTTAAGTGTGGGGGGATTTGACAACGCTTAAAATGAGTATGTTTTTAGTCGCGTGACCTGTACTTTTGTATACGATATTTGGCTATTTTTATACACTTTTGTTACTTAATTGTACCAAAGTATGTTTGCAGTCTTTTGTATCCAAGTATAGGAAAAACATGAAAGACGACGAAATGACAATATATGAATGTTTTTCAATGAGTACGAAGAATCCGCCTCAAGAACAAGTTCGAACGCATATCAAGAGCAAAAGAAACTCAACCATAAAGTTCACAAGTCGGAGATAGTGTTTAAATGAAGTATATTGAAGTAATGACACACGGCCAAGCACAACTCAAACGGGAAGCTTAAACGCAAAATTAAGAAGTTTATATGTTAGAGCGAAGGTTTTGCCGACAGGTAGAAGGTTTTACCGCTAGGCAAAAGGAGAAGCCGACAGGCGGACAAAGGGAATCGCCAGGGACTTCTCTTTGGTCATCTTCTCAATTTAATTTGAAAGCTACATGAACGGAATCAAGAAGGATCTATGACCTCTTCTCACTTGGGCATTATTGATATTTAGCTCCAAGTTTGATTTATGAACCCATGGCTAACACAAGTAGTATTAAATAAGACCCTTTTGGCTTTTCGTTTTCACACACAACACTTTTATCTCACAAAATCTTACTATCTGCTACTTATTTAGTAGTAATCTTCCCCCTCTCTTCTTCAAGGCCATTAACCTATTCCCTAAAAACCCATAAAAACTAATCCCAAAAGTTCAAAGGAGGAGGAAGCCATCTTTTGGAGGTCAAGTACATCAAGAAATTTCATCATCACTTCTTCATGGAATCAGCTTATCTCTTGTTATCTTTTACAAATTTTGTTAATACCTTTTAATATGTTTTTAATGCTATAATTTCTAGAATTATGTCTTCATTGCTATGATTGGGTAGTGCTCTTATACACTTGATAGATGATGTTTGTGGTATGATGATTTGTTATGATTGTGAATACATGTTTTAATTCAATTTAAGTTTTTTAAGATCCATATATGCCTATATTTTCATGCTAACCATTGTTTTATCAAACGGATGCATTAGTAGAATTTTATAGGTCAAAAGGGTTATTGTTATCAATCAGTGTTTCCTTTTTGTCTATGATCGGGATACCTTTCTTATTTGACCCATTCTTCTTAGCCAATTTGATCTAACAGAAACATAATTGTGGGTGTTAACAAGTTTGTGAAACGAACGCGAATCAAACGAATTAAAATTGAATTAGTATTAAATTGATTGATTGATACTTTAAGATTGGTTCTTGTCATTGCAATCTTGAGGGGATTAAAGTTTTGAAAAAAATAGATTAGATCACCATCTAATTCTTGTAATCAACATGTTAAGATGTTCATCATAATCATACCAAATGGGATTTCCTAAACTAGTCTAATCAAGTGTAGTCTTTTATCATTTGAATCTTCATTTTAATCATTACTTGCTTGTTAGGAATTGTTAATGTCTAATCTAAAACATCACCAAAACACACTAATACCCGAGAATGATCCCGGCTTACCATCCAATATTCTTAATACTAACGGACGAGTACATTGCTCGGATGTGTTGCTAGAAATTCGTATCTGAGTTATAAATTTATAACTTTCGTGTCGCATGCCATCAAGGGCAACACTCCCAATGGGGCGGTCCTGCAGTTCACAGATTTCCTGGGGGCTGTTCTACCTATAAGGGGCGTCCCTAGGTAGATGCTCTCATTTTTTTCCTTCTGTGGGGAAGTTATTTTCTGGTCCAGAGTTTTCTGTTTTGGGGGGACAGTCAGATTTGAATTTTAATTATTTATTAAACTATTTCTTTAAATAAAAAAATATTTGTATTTTTTTACTTTCATAAAATGGTAGATTACATTTGTATAATGTATTGTTTTAGATAAAAAAAATTTACTTTGATCAATAATCATGTTAATGCTTTTGTTTATTACATACCTCTAAGTGTGATTTACGTGAAATAAAAGTTTACGACTAATAACGTGTATAGTTATTTTTGTATAACAAACAACATTTCTATGATAAAAAATAAACGTATACACGTTATAAGTCGTAAACTTTATTTCGTAGTAAAATACTTAAGGTATGTATAAAAAAAATCATTAAAACAGGAATTAGTGATCAAGTAAATATTTTTATCTAAAACGTTTACATTTTACAACATGTTATAAATTTTATGAAAAGTAAAAATATACTAATATATTTTTATTTAAAGTAATGTTTTAATAAGTATTTAATATTCAAATCTGACTGTACCTCCCTCCAAAACAGAAAACTACGTGGACAGAAATAAACTTCCACAGAAGGAAAAAATGAGAGCATCTACCTAGGGACGCCCCTTATAGGTAGAACAGCCCCCAGGTATATCTGGGACTGCCAGGACCGCCCCTAGTGGATGTTGCCCCCTAACAGATCCGTATTACACCTAATACGGACCTAATTAGGGATCGTCCAACTTTTGTATCAACAACATACGAGCAAGTGTACTCGTCCGTTGATAGCAAGAGATTGTATGGTAAGTTGGGATCGTTCGCGAGGATTAGTGTGTTTAGGGGATTTAAAATTCGGTGCTAACAATTCTAACAAGCAAGCAATGATTATAATGAGAATTCAAATGATTAAAGACATACACTTGATTAGACTAGTTTAGGAAATCCGATTTGGTATGATTGTGATAAATACCTTAACAAGTTGATTAGGATAATTGGATATGGTGATCCAATCTATTGTTTTCAAAAACCTTTAATCCTCGTCAAGATTGCAAGTAACCAAAAACAAACTTTAAGTTCAATCAAACAATTCAAGACTAGTTCAAGTTTAACTCGTTTGATTCGTGGTTCGTTTCACAAACTTGTTAACACCCACAATTATGTTTCTTGTTAGATCAAATCTCTTAAGAAATGGTCAATACAAAAGGTAGCCTTCCATAGACAAAAAGGCGACAATTGATTGATAACAATAACCCTTTCGACCTATGAAATTCTTAACAATTAATCCGATTTGATAAAACAATGTCACATGAATCATAAGCATAGATGTATCTTAGAAATAGCTTGAAATTGAATCAAAACATGTTATCACAATCATAGTCAAATCATCATACCACAAACATCATCTAATCAAGTGCATAAAAGCACTAGCCACTCATGACAAATAACGACATAATTCCAGAAACTAAAGGATTCATAAACATGATTAATAGGTCTTACAAGAAGTGTAAAAGATTACAAGATACGAGGCCTTTGATGCCTTGAAGAATTATGATGAATTCTTGATGATCATGACCTTCAAAGATGGCTTCTTGTTCTTCCTAGTTCCTATGACTTTTCTGGGTTTTAGGGGCAGAATTATGGCTTTGGTGGAGAGTGGTGATGATTACTAAAGATTAGTAAAGAGAATGGATGAAGGGATTTTATTTTTGTGTGTGTAAACAATAACCCAAGATCTCTATTTATACTAGTAGGAAGACCATGGGTATTAAAGGCTTTTCTTGGGGCCAAAGAACTGATAAATGCCAGGAGAAGGCTCATCCTTGGGACTTGGAAGCTCGAATGGTTGGCTCTTTTGCTCTTGAAATGATTCTAATCTCTAACCTTGATTCGGGATTCTTCGTACTTGTATAAAACTTGATTTCTTCGTTCTTTTCTTCGCTTTTCCTATACTTGGCTACAAATAAACTTGCAAACATACTTTGATACAACAAAGTAACAAAATCATAGATAAATAGCCAAATAACTTATACAAAAGTACGGATAACTCTACTAAAAACATACTCGATTTGAGCGTTATCAAATCCCTCCATACTTAACATTTGCTTGTCCTCAAGCAAATCTAAAATTAAAGAAAACAAATTCACATTGTACATGAAACTGATTAGGAAAAATATGATGCAAGTCTTTCAAGTATAAATACAAGAAGAGACTCATCGCTTATGCTTTATTGGTGAAAAGTTGAGATGTTTGACAATCTCATAAGCTTGTACGAGAAACAAAACAAAAACCGATGGGGCGTAAGCACCAAGTGAATACATCTAAAGAAGCAGTTTGTCGGGTTTCATTTGTTTAGGCTTCGGGAGTCAGTGGATAAAGCGTAAGAGTGTTTTTGGGGTTAGGTATGTAACATAAGTCACAAGTCTATGAACCAAACGTCACTAGCTACCACATTCCACTATCCATATGAATTTGAGCGATGATACATTTTTATTGGTTATTAATGCACACCTTTTACACACCTTTAAGTTTTATTGGTTTTGATGGAGTCCTTTTTTAATTATCGCTCAGGGCCACCAAATTCATTAGCCGGCCCTGTTCCTTGCCTTAACACTCTACATTTATACAGAACCACGACATGGTATATTGATTATGAAACTTAATTACACAAGGGAATAATATACGTGAATGACAAAACAATTTGCATACCCGACACATGCTTTTCGGAATACCACTAAGCATATAAAAATGTAGATAATAATTATGAATTTATACAAAGAACTTACAAATTATATCTGATAGTTTTATAGAACCCTTTAAGGATGACAAAGAAGGTACATAATGACAAGTGAAACAACAATTAAATACCTAAACCAATAACAGCTGCATGGAAGAAATTAGCGGGAAGGTTCATATTGACTGATACGAAAGTATACGCCTTCTTTGAAATTATTGATAGAGGCATTGGCGATGGCATATTGTGTTTGCTGTAATCCACTAGATTAGGTTGTAGAAACCCATTCCTATAGAAAAAAACAGAGAATATTAGAAACCAAGAGACTGATTGATCAAGTTGAGCATGAACATGTTTCTTTTATTGGCATATGATGAGTTTTAGCCTTGTTATACAGTTTGAATGCAAACATGAACAAACTGCTCCAATGGCTAATACCTTACCTCAGTGAACTTTCTTTCTAAAACTAGAATATTTGATTAAATGACCATCATAAGTAATTAAATACTATGTAAAAAGTCAAATAGTAGAGAGAGGGACGCACCTTCAGGATATTTCCATGTAAGGGATATAAGAGACAAGGGACCAACAGGAGCCTCTTCTACTTATCTTTTCTTTCAGATTATCTGGGCATCCGTATATATTCAAAGACAAAAGTGAAGGCAACAACTTTTCTGGTAGATCTTGAATCTTTCGGCAATTCTGAATACGGAGATGTTGGAGGGAGGTGAGGTGTTGGAGTCCTTTTGAATGGCAAACATTAACAAACTAGAACTGATAAAAATGAATAAACCCCGTAGGTTATGATATATTATTTCACCACTATTTATAGATACAAATATACAGGCTTGAGCCCAATGACAACTAGACTACGGCTAAAAATGATAAGCTAAGAATGATAATGTACAGATAATGATTATCCAATCATCATACTCATGATTATCTAATCATCCTAAAATACATGTTGACTAACAAATAATCCAAAAATATATCAACTAATATTAGAAGGTAACCAATCAAATAATCTATTATCTAATAAGAAGTACCAAATTATCACGAGTTCCATTTAAGATAGTAAATGACCATAATAACTTAAATTCAAAAAATAAACTAATCAGTTTCGATGCAACATGCCTTCAGTATATGCGCGATTGATATATCTAAGAAGATCAAAAAGTTGAAGAGTGGGGCCAACCTTCAGGCGTATGAGAATGTCAGTTGATATAAGAGACAAGGGGCCAATAGGTAGCCTCTTTCTACTTAGCTTTTTTCTTTCAGATTATCTGGGCATTCGTGTATTGTCAAAGTCAAAAGTGAAGGCAACAACGTTTCTGGTAGATCTTGAATTTTTGGGCAATTGCAAATTTCGAGTTGTTGGAGGGAGGTGAGGTGTTGGAGTCCCATTGAAACAGATTCCAATTTCCCAAAAGACGATAAGACAAGTTTAGTAAGAGATGAAGGAAGCATATGCGACAATTGACTTCCACTACTCACATCATCTTCTTCTGCCGATCTACCAAATAGCTCTAGGTCAACAAGAGAAGGTGGGAAGTTCTGTGGGCCCAACTTTGATATGGGCTTCTTCAAACGCCCTATACTTAAGAAACCCAACTTAGGAGGCCAAAGCCCAAAGGAATCAACTTCCATATTTTCACAATCTGTTATTGTCAGATGTGTTAACGACGTGAGATTCGGCAAGTCGGCAGCAGGAAATAACTCTATACTCGGACAACCTCAAGCATAGCTGGCATGCTTGGGTTGAGAAGCTCCTTTTCCAGTAGCTGTTCACATGCATCAATTATGAGTGACTTGAGCTTGTGCCCTCCTACTATTGGGAAGGAGACAGATGCAATCGAATCACAAGAGTAGATACTCAATTCTTGAATGTTGTTTGGCAGTTTGCAACGCTCAAGATTTTGAACACAACCTTACTTCCAACTTCCTTAAATTCACAAGAACCTTACTTGCCTTTACTTCTTCAACTTCCCCAAGATAGTCCATTACACTTCTCCACACCTCATCACTAAGTCCTGAAATTCTGCAAATACTTAACTTGGTGACTGCAGAAGCTACATGAATTAGACTTGTCAATACACCATCACCACAATTGTTGATTTCTAAAACACTCATCGAAGGCAGTGCTTCAAATGAGACT
>BQNB010114260.1:0-19690 GCA_026074375.1 Tanacetum coccineum
ATTAGATTGTTGACTTGACATGTTAGGACATTTACTTGATGTAAACATAGATAGAATAGGCATAGGTCGTTGCGAGAGCTCGTTTACTTTTAAAATGTAAACTATGATACATAAATAGAATAGAATGAAACGAAAATTTTATTACCGTGAAAAAGTAGTACTTAACATAGTGATTAGATATTACATTAATGAAATACTAAAAAATTACGGGTTGTTATATATCAAGCTCGACTCGACTCGATTTGTGTATATAAAAGGGTAAAATTGTAATTTAATTGAAGCTTGATAAGGCTCACGAGCTTTACGAGCCGAGTCTTTTGGAGCTCGAACTCGACTCGAAAATATACTCGAGTAGCTTGAACTCGAGCTTGGCTCGTTTAGATCAAGTCGATTTCGAGTAGTTTACGAGTCGATCTCAAGTAACTCGCGAGTTGTCTCGTCTCGTTTACACCCCTAATTGACGAGTATAGGAAGGACTTTTTTTGTACATTTCTGTTAAAATATCAGTTATTAAGGACTAACTTGGCAACGGAACGATAACTCAAGGAATATTTCCATATAGTATGGTTTTAATTTTACTCGGAGTTGGTGAAAACCTTACTCGGGGTTGGTGAAGTACTGCTTAATGTTAAATGTAATAATGGTACTGTAATTAATATTAGATGAGCTTTTGTGATCCTTTTGTGAATGGTATTTGTAGACGATATTGTGTTGATTGAAGAATCAGCTGAAGGGTTAAACAACAGACTTGAGAGTTGGAGGGAGGCACTAGAAAACAATGGCCTACGGGCAGTGTTGCAAAAATCGGCCTAGGCGGCCGATTAATCAGCGCCTAGGCGCTAGGCGGGGATTAACTGCCCAGATTTTCACTAACCGGCCTTATCGGTTTTGTCAAAAATCGGTCAACATAACCGGCCTTAGAAATCGGCCAAATCATGCATAAATTGGCCAAATCAGACAAAAATTGACTAAATCAGAAAATCAAGCAGATAGTTTCAAAATTTTAAAATTTTATATATAAAAATCCAATCCGATTAATCCCCGCTTAACTGATTAATCGTTAGGCGGTACCCGACCGCCCAGCTAGCGCCTAGCGATTTTTGCAACCTTGCCTACGGGTAAGCTAGGAGAAGACGAAATACCCAAGATGTGATTTTGGTAGGTATGAGGTCATCCACGACGAAGAAGTGGATATTCGTATCGGAGATCAGATCCTTTAACCAATTGAGTCTTTTAGATATATGGGTTCGGTGATACATAGATCAGGAAGGATAGACGATGACCTAGCTCAACGTATTAGAGCAGGTTAGGTGAAATGGAGGGCGGCCTCATGAGTTCTATATGATAGGAGAATTCCTTTAAAGCTAAAGGGAAAATTTTATAGGGTCGCGATTAGACCAACTATGTTGTATGACTCATAGTGCTGGCTGATCAAAAAAGCTCAAGCGAACAAGGTGGAAGTGGCGGAGTTGCGAATGCTGAGGTGGAATTGTATTAAAACCATGTTAGACATGATACCGCACATAATTTTCATAGCAGAACTTGATGTCCATACGATAATCTACAAGATGAGGGAAGGAAGATTGAGATGGTTTGGGCATGCCAAGAGGAGACCACAAACTGTGCCAGTTAGGAGAGTCGAAGCTCTATTAGTTGACGGCTCGAGGAGAAGGGTAGACCAAAACTTAGATGGGAGGATAGACTTAAGCAGGACATGAAAGAGCTTCCCTTGTCCGAGGACATGATGTCTAATAGGAACACGTAGAGAGATAAAATTAGGATAGGTGGGTAGGAGTAATAGGTCTTAGAGTAGGCCTTGCGTTTAGGTGATGCATATTTTATTTTAAAATATATTATATTCAAGTTTTAAATTTATAAAACTCGATTCACCTAACAAACGCACTAATAGGCAAAGAACCCGATCGTGAGTAGTGTAGATATGGTAAATCCGAGGTCGTCCCAAGAGCTAAGTGTCAATTAGTTTTAATTTGAAGTGTCACGTTTTTAAATTGTTTTGAGATTGATTTTGAAAATAATAGGAAAGTAAAAATGCGAAAAGTAAAAGAGATAGAAGTTATCAAGGAGAGAATCGTGCTAGCCTAGCCATTTCATTACTACCGTTATAACTATATTTTCCTATGCAATGTTATACCATGGTTTCATTAGTGGTTTCTAAAGTCGACAGACCTGAATAGATATCTTTAGTCTGCCCTATAATTCCTGCGATCCTGAATCCCCCAAAAGTCATAAAGGTAGGGCAAGTGATTAATCCTAGCTATCCCAAAAACTAGTCTAATAACCTATACATATTATTAACCCTCTCTGAAAGAGTTCCCGTGCTTTTTAAGTATATTAGGTGATAGAGGCGGTAACATGGTTAGTTCCTACACTAGGGTTGGAATGATCAACCTTCCCTAGTACCCTACTAATCTCATGTTTAAGTGGTAATCTAATAACAAGATTAACATGATCTAAACCACCCGCAATACTACCAAAACCCAGGGTTACACGATAGTTCAAAAGGAATCCAACGAAACCAGATTCAACAAGAAAAAACATTATAACGATAGTAAATTCATGACTAGGACAGCACTTGAAGTGCTTAGCCGCTTATAGCAACAAAAAAGCAAGAATTAATAAAGGTAATCTTGTATTGAAAACTCATAATTCTTACATATGCGGTTTATGAACGATTAAATACAAAAGTAATATAAGTGTGATCTCCTTTGGACTTCTGGTAGAATTCTTTGAGCTTTTGAGGACTGATCACCCTCCCTAGGATCAGGTAGTATCTTGATGGTAAAGTGGCTGAATGTGCATCTATTTATATATTTCAAATATGTACGGCGTAACCTTTTAGAGTTTACGCCCTCAAGTGCTGACGAGCTTCCATGTTGCAGGCATAAAATATGTAAACGGCGTTAACTAATAGGGCCATGTTTATGTCGTAAGCCTGGACTAGAAGGACTCAGCTTCCATAATAATAATGATACGGCGTAAACATGCGTGTGGTTTACTCCGTAATCTTTTGGGTGACGTTGTCAAGCCTTGAATATGATTTAAGGACATAACGCTATCGTAGGGGTTACGCCGTAAACCCTCGTAAGAATCCGCATTTTCTTCATTTTTACGTCCATATCGCGTGTTTCTTGTTATATACTTGCATTTTACCTAAAAACAACAAAATAACAGTAAAAGTATCTAATTCAAGTATTTATAAGACAATTACAAGCATTTTTAAGGGAAAATTGATACTAAAAAATATCAAATATTTGATGTTATAATGTAGTATAGGCAAGACTCGGAGGTTGCTATCGTTCTCTAGAAGAATAGGTTGGGAAGGCTCGAACAGAATCTAACAGAGGTCTACGGGGTTGAGAGAATATTCTTTTTGTAATTTTTTATTTTATAGAAGCGGGTAAAATCATGGTTTGAGAGGTTGGTTCGGTTTTAACTAATTAAACTAATTAAATACTAGTTTGGTTTTAGCTAATTAAACTAAATATAAATCTAAACTACTTTGGTGATAACTATATGATAAACGAACGTATTTACTTAATCATGCACTACTCCTTAGTTTGATTATCCTAATCTTGTTGCTTTGTCACACTTGTGATGATCTGTGTAAGTATTTCCTAAGTCATTAACGAATTAACAAGTAAGGTAGTATGAAGACTATTACAAGGCACCTAAGAGTATATTACATGCATTTAAAATACCTTAAGAGGGATCAACCATATTAGAGGTAAGGTAGTATGAAGACTATTACCGATGGTATCCTTTCTACACACTCGTATCTCCTTAGACGTCTATGCTAATTTAATATCTTATGGCTAGTTTTCTAAAGCCTAACGCGCACATCCATCACAAGAAGCAACATACAAAGGATCTATAAACTAAGTTTCATGCAATCATAAGTAAATACTAATAGATCTAGCCTTGCATGGTAAATAAAGAAGAAGAACAAGAATCTATCACAAAACTCATAGACATATTAGGTGATAAGGGATAAATGAACTTCACTTGATTAGATCATGTAGTTGAGGCTGTTACAAAAGGGTTTTGACACCCTAAAAACGAGCCTAAAGGCTGCTAAAATTGTCTTCTAAAACTAAGGTTCGTCTCTCAAAAGTTACATACTAAAACCCTAAAAACGGATTTGTATATATAGAAAAAGAGGCACGACGGCATCGCGTTATTTCTTTGACTCCGTCGCCTCATAGAATCTTCTAGGGTTTCTTTAAGTCGGCTACGTTCTGACGCCGTCTAGAAATCCATAACGCCATCTCTTGCGTGATCCTGACGCCGTTGCTTATGGTTTGCGACGCCGTCTCCACGTTCTGAGAGATTTTCTTCAAGATAATTGGTGTAGAGTCGTGGTCTTGTCCATTTCTTCTCCAATTAAGCCTAAGTCACGTGTCTTTCCTCTAAATGCCATCCAAGTGCTAAAAATACAAAAACAAACGATTAAGCACATAATCTGGGCATATTTGCATGATTTAGGGGGTTAAATGACCCCGGAAAAGTATATAAAATGAAACCTCATCAAATACCCCTACACTTGGGATTTGCTTGTCCTCAAGCAAATGGGCTTTTCTACCTAGACAATAGCAATATTATGGGCATTTAACCTGCTCTCTAAAAGTAGTTTACGACACAACCTTTTAGACCTTTTAGACCTCACATAAGTGTTTGGATTCTCTCTTTCTCTTAGGTGTATAATGAATTATAACAATATGGGGAAACAAGAAAATAACACTCATTACCTGTCATAGCATATAAATTACCATAGGCTTGGTAAAGGATCAAACCTCCACTGCTAGGCGTAAGTACTAGAAATTACTATCAAAGAGGTCTTTTAAAGGGTTGTGATGTGTAGGTGTAGGATAATATTAACGAAAACAGAAATGGATGAGATATATTTGGGGTGACTTTTAGGTGAATTTGGGGTGAAAGGGTTAGCTAATTATTTATAAGAATACACGTTGATTGGGTTGCTAAGCCAAAGACTCGAACAAAGATATACAAACTCTACATAACTCTACATCAATCTGTTTTCTTTTTCTTTTCTATTTTTCTATTTTTTGTTTTTAATAAACATAATACATCACTTGGGGTTTATAAACACACCCCTACACTTGAGTTTTTGCTAACTCATAATTACAATCTAACTAATGACCTGAATTTAGGCGGATCAACATAACATGGAGTTTGTCGAACAAATATAGGAGTAATGATTTAACTTTTCCTCCCCATTCTTTTGGAAAATAAATACTACCATAAATCTCAATAGTCCCAAAACTGTATTTACAAGGATAAGGACTTAGCAACCGTGTACTCAAATAATTAACTTGGGTTAAAACAATAATGTCCTAAAAGTAAGTACATAAAAGGTAGGCTAAGGCGATTTGGGTGTAACGATTGGTTGTAGGGTTAAACAATGCTCTTCATAATAGTCCGGATTAACTAGAAAATTACGAGAACCGTGAAAAGGATAAGCTTGGAGGGTTGTACTAGGGGTATCATGCACTAAAAATGAGTGCATGGCAAGGGTGTAGGATAGTTATATGATCGAGATGACCATCATAACAATTACAAGTTTAAAACATGGGTTAATCCTAGTGCCTCTTATCATTTAGCAAATCCTAATTCTCACTATGCGGTCTCGGGATGCATCACAAAAACAAGTTCTAGAATTTAATATACTACCGGTACACTCATATAATTTTAAACCAATACCAATGCTCCAGAAAAGGTGACAAAATCACATATACACATCCATAACGATGGAATAGATACACATAATTGCTCACTCCTTAACTCGAGAAAGCTAAAGGTAAAATTATCTTGGGTATCAAAAATGGATACCTGAATTCCTATAGATCTAAAGGTGAACCTCACATTTTTGGGGTGGAATTTGAGTTTTTTTATGCTAGTCATATAAATTCCTATCCATGAGACGCAATTAATACTCAATTTTTGTCGGTATGTGTCATATATTTTTTAATTTGGGTTAAAATTACATTTTACGCTATGTTTTGATATATTACCCATTATTTTAAGAACAAAGCAAATGGCAATTGAAGGAATAGTTTCTAAGGCTTATTTCCCTCCTACACTTAAGTTGAACATTGTCCCCAATGTTCTTTAAAAGTACCCGTAAAACGAATAAAGGGAAAATAAAATGAGTAAAAGAAACTAGTACTCCCCTGGTTTGCTCAATAATGGAGAAGAAACATGCAATAACTGGTTAAATAGTCCTCTAAGAATTGTCATCTGGAAACTTCCTAAGAACTTCCAAGCTTTTTCTCATCAAATATAACCTGTAAATCAAAGACAAAGACAACTACACCTGGCATAAAATCTACAGGATAATGATATATACAACGAAACTTTTAGGGTTGACTCTATGAAAGCAGTAAAGATAGGATGAAAGTGATGATACAATCATAGGTTTCTGCAGGTTTATAAGAAAATTACAAATTTTGGATGTTGTACAAATTATTTAAAAAAAATAATAGAAAATTTTGAATTTTTACAGGTTTGGAGGCGCAATGCCGTCAGGAGCAAATCCTGACGCCGTGTCCACACACTGTGAAAATTTCACTTTCATTTTTGTTGAAAAATTTCCTACACATAATTCTATTCGTTATTTCATGCATAAAATTCTTCATAAACCAGAAATTAATCATTACAATCATGTGACTCGAAACTAACGCGAATTAATCTAAATAATTTATTTTATATTTTTGAATTGGTTCTTATAAATCGGATATTTTCCCCCTGCACTTATTTTATGCAAAATACATTTGATTGTCAATAAGACGAAGTTAAAAACAAAACAAAGCATGATTATAAATAATTCAAACATAAAGAATAAATGATAAAGAGTTAAAACACAAGACACTTCTAAATGCGGGAAATTAAATATTGGATTGCCTCCCAAAAAGCGCTTTTCTTTATTATTGAGTCTTGTAGCTAGACTCGAAGTCATACATACTTATGTGACTCCTCCTTCGTCCTTTACTTCACACCCCTCTTTTGCGAACGCGAGGCGTTCATTATTGAAGATCTTGCTCCTCCATCGATCAAACTTCATTTTCTTCTCCTGATGAAGCATGATCTTTTCTTCCTATTCTAGAACTAACCTATTGACGATCATAGTAGGGTCTATTGGTTCTATGTCGTTCTTAATTCCGTTATCAATCCTACTTCCTTGTTATCTTTTTCTCAAGGATTGCTTCATAAACAGGCCCCCTAAGTAATAAATTATAGGTCTTTCGTTTCACCTTACCTACTTGGGTTGTTGACAGAGAGTCATTGAACCTTTGATTTTCTACGAGCCCCTCGATTAGTTTTTCATTGATTTTATGTTTCAAGTAATATCCAACCGTATGAGAACTGGAAATTCCCGCTGGCTCTTCTTTTTCGTTCTTTGTGATATTCTCCCTTGCACTCTTGGCTGGCTCGTCATCAGCCCTTCTTCCTCCTTTATTTGTCTTGTCAACTTCCTTAGGAGGTTCTTGTTCATCAGATTTGCTAGGCTCCGCCACGCTTTTGTCGGTCGCCCCATTGTTTTCTACGTTCTTTTCTTCCTCTATTCGAATAAGAGAGATGGAATTGACGTTCTTAGTAGTGGGATGCCTAGTCTCTTCTCTAATTAATACCTTATCTGGAGTTCGGCTGGCTGTGAGTTCCTTAAGAAGTCCAAACATTTCTGCCATTTTGTCGTTGATCTTTTCTCGCTGTTTGAAGATAGCGTTTTCAAACCTCTCCATTCTTTCGGTGTGTAGTGCCATGTAGTCTCGTACTTGAGCCTTAAAATTGGTTCCTAGTGCTTCGGGTTGAGGGTTCGGACGGATACGTTCACAGAAAGTGAAATAAATTTGCCTTGGTGGCTCATTAAGGTTTCGTAGATGGGGGTTTGAGGAAATTGCTTCAGCATATACTTGAGAAATGTTTGTTGAGCTTGCTCTAGGCACAGGTTTCGGTCCTTTTAACAAAAAGTTGATTTGGTCTTCAAGCTCAAGCAGTCGCCGGTCAAGCATTTTTGATGCATTTGGAGAAACAGAGATCGCCTTGACCGGTTTGATGGAGTCTTTTGAATCATTCCAGCCTTTATGGTCGTAGAGAGTGAGGTTCTTAATGATTTCCCAACATTCAATGGTGTTTTTATCGTGGAGTTTGCCCCCGGCGGCGCGGTCAATCTCACACTAAAGATGAAAGGAGACATGATCATAGAAAATTTGGATCTCAAGCTAACGATCGATGCCATGATAAGGGACTTTTTAAAGTAAGTCCTTGAAACGAGTCCATGCTTCCAAAAGAGATTCTCCTTAATGTTGTTGGAACATAAGGATGTCATTACGAAGTTTTTCAATCCTTCCCGGTGGAAAGAATTGAGCAAGGAAATGAGTAGTAAGATCCTTTCATGTGGAGATGGATCCTGCTGGAAGACGTTCAAGCCAATTGCTAGGTTGATCGCGAAGAGAAAATTGAAATAAATGCAAACGCGTTCTTTCCATATTTGCAATATCAAGGTCAAGTGAGTCCACAAGTTTTAAAAAAATCCTTGAGATGTTGGTTTGGATCCTCGGATAGAAGTCCGTGGAATGAGCATCAGTTTTGCACCAACCGGATGGTGTCAGATCGAAGAGGCACCACATTGTTCCCTTCTGGGAGCTCAATGGTGTTTCTATAGGACTCGTTGCTAGGTTTGGAGTAATCTTCAAGAGTACGGATAGGATTTTCATCTCCCATGGACGTCAATGAAAATGATTTACGAAACAAATAACACAAAGAAAAGATAGACTACGAGAAAACTAATTTACTGAAAATAAAATTCTCACTTGATAGGAATCAAGCGAGTAGACCTAAGCTAAACAATGGTCGAAACCTAACTATTCCCCGGCAACGACGCCAAAAACTTAATGTGCAGTTTATAAGGACTTCACAAGAAGTTTTACAATCCCCTAGGCAGTGCACCTAATCGTTGCAGTGTAGTATAGGCAAGACTCGGGGGTTGTTATCGTTCTCTAGGGGAATAGGTTAGGAAGGATCAAACAGAATCTAACAGAGGTCTACGGGGTTGAGAGAAGATTCTTTTTGTATTTTATATTTTATGAAAGCAGGTACAATCATGGTTTGAGAGGTTGGTTTGCTTTAACTAATTAAACTAAATATAAATCTAAACTACTTTGGTGATAACTATAAGATAAACGAACGCATTTACTTAATCATGCACTACTCCTTAGTTTGCTTCTCCTAATCTTGTTGCTTTGTCACACTTGTGATGATTTGTGTAAGTATTTCTTAAGTCATGAACGAATTACACGAACCTGTTGTCTACGTAATATTCCGTTAAGGCAACGCACAAGTAAGGTAGTATGGAGACTATTACAAGGCCCCTAAGAGTATATTACATGAAAGTTAAAATACCTTAAGAGGGATCAACCATATTAGGGGTATGATAGTATAAAGACTGTTACCGATGGTATCCTTTCTACACACTCGCGTTTCCGTAGGCGTCTATGCTAATTTAATATCTTATGGCTAGTTTTCTAAAGCCTAACGCACACATCCATCACAAAAAGCAACATAAAAAGGATCTACAAACTAAGTTTCATGCAATCATAAGTAAATACTAATAGATCTAGCCTTGCATGATAAATAAAGAAGAAGAACAAGAATCTATCACAAAACACATAAACATATTAAGTGATAAGGGATAAATGAACTTCACCTGATTAAATCATGCAGTTGAGGCTGTCACAAAAGGGTTTTGACACCCTAAAAACGAGCCTAAAGGCTACTAAAATCATCTTCTAAAACTAGGGTTCGTCTCCTAAAAGTTACACACTAAAAACATATTTGAATATATAGAAAAAGAGGTGCGACGACGTCGCGTTATGTCTCTGACGCCGTCGCCCCGTAGAATCTTCTAGGGTTTCTTTAAGTCGGCTACGTTCTGACGCCGTCTAGAAATTTATAACACCGTCTCTTGAGTGATCCTGACACCGTCGTTTATGGTTTGCGACGCCGTTTCCACGGTCTGTGAGATTTTCTTCAAGATAGTTGGTGTAGAGTCGTGGTCTTGCCGTTTATTCTCCAATTAAGCCCAAGTCATGTGTATTTTCTCCAAAAGCCATCCAAGTGCTAAAAATACAAAAACAAACGATTAAGCACATAATCTGGACATATTTGCATGATTTAGGAGGTTAAATGACCTCAAAAAGTGTATAAAATGACACCACATCACAAATGCTATCCTAAAAATGGTAGTTATAAAGCCTATTCTTGAAAGTGATGTGAAGCAGCATCCACAACACTTGTAGTCAACAAAAAATTTTTGTTCCTCCACTTGATATGTGTAGAATTATACCATTGGGCCCTCTCCAGAATTAATCAGATAATTGTATGGCCATACCCAAAGGGTAATTCAAGATGATTCTTGATTACATTTGGTATATCTGAATTAACTTTTATAATGAGAAACTAAAAATAGTTAAACTATAGGGAATGAGTTAGGATCCATATCTTGTTTAATGGTATCTATAACAAAGGGATGATAATAGCAAGAAATACATAACCATTGTACTGAGAGTGTTCTTGAAACTTCATCTTAGGTATTTCTAGTTTATAACAAATGGAGTGTTGCTAGACGTTTCCATTGTTGGTATAAATGTAGTCTGCTACTCCAACTCCCAAGTGGGAGCTGTTGGAATGTGGTAGTTGGATGCGCATGTTATGCAACTAGAAGTCTGTGAGCATATTGGGGGCACACACGTTAAGACACGAAGAATACGTTTATTATATGTTTAATTATTATTAAAGGCATAATACACTTCACAAATGTTTTAAATGATCGTTCGGTTTTTATAACTAACTTAACGTATATTTAAATTTAAACCGAAGGGACTAATATTGACAAAACCCGAACCCTATAGGTATCTAATGTTGGTCGATCCATATAATAGTAGGGGGTTTTGGGTCGATTTTAGGAAATAAGGGAAGAGGAGTTGTGATAAGGAAAGAATTAGAGGTATCCTAGTTATCTAGGACTAAGGTTAGGTGCCTATATAAACACCCACCCCTAGCCTCATTATTCATTCGTTCACAACACATATTCATAAATCAATCGTTGCTTTTTTCCTCTCCATTATACTCGACCGAATATCCCTCTCTAAGGTTTTCGGTTCTTGGTTTCCTTCTTTGCGAATTTTAGTAAAAACCCTAAAAGGTTTTTTCGATGCGATTTGTTTCCCACAAGATTCGAAGACGAGTTAAACCCACTCAAGGGTTTTGGTTTACAGTTCTCCTAGCTTGACAATGACAACAACCCATCTTAGGGTTTCGGTTTCTTGACTTTCTTTGTTTACCTATTTCGGTAAAACCCTAACTAAGGTTTCTGATTTTCAATAATCTTTAAACTAGGGTTTGTGACTTTCAGTTCAAGAAACAAAGGTACTACACTTGGTGTTTGAGATACGTAAAGTAAAGACTAGCATCTTGGCGTATTTGTTTGACGTGTTGTGTGAGTAACCGTAGAGGTGGTAAACTAATCACTAAGATTCAAGATTCTCGTTTAATTGACTTTTGTCATTAAACAAAAGGTTAGTATTTCTTACCCTATACATGTGTTAATCTTAGATATCAAACTAGATCCATCCGCTACGTACTCGTAGTAAAAGTGGTTTACTAGTTTATAAAATCCCAACACTTTATATACATAAAAAGGATAAGTGTTAACCAAATGATATTAACCCATTTGTTATCTCTTCAAAAGCTCCAATTAACCCACTTGTTATCTATAATTTACACAAATCACTTTTTAAATATTGTATTTTATGTAAAATGGAATGCTAAAACCAAAACAATTCTACTTCACCTAATGACGTATCATTTAAACTTGTGGATGAATATAAAAGAGAGAATTCAAAAGTACGTTTAAGAATGTGAGTAATTATATTTTGTGAAATTTTTTGCGTGAATTCTTTATAATTCTAGCATTCCTCTTTTACAAAACGTGAATGTGTAAATACTTGAAAAAGATGAAAGAAAAAATATAAAATATAAAAAGTATGAATATATGAATTTTATAGTCTTAAATGATGGCTTAAAATAAAATGAGAAAAAAATCTTAAAATGTGAAGATGATAAATAAATATAACTACTTATTATAGATGCATTGATTTGAATTCTCTAATATTTTAGATGCACCATAATATATTTAGAGAATTGCAAAAGTCGACCATGTGGTTTGGCCAAATTGCACGTTTGGTCCGCGTGGTATCGAAATTGCAAAAATCGTCCGTGTGGCAAACCTTGGGTTCGTTTTAGTCCTTGGTGAAACTGAAATGACCAAAATACCCTCGTCTTCTTCCAGCTTTGCATCGCACTTGAATATTTATTTTCTTTTAATTGATATTCATACCCATGATCACTTTTTCTAGATTTATAAAACCAATAAGATGCACACAAACTTTATTTTATCCAAATAAAAAACAAGTTCTTAATTCAAACCCAGAATTCAACTAAATCAAAAATATCAAGAATAGAGAACATCAAACACTTGTTACAAATTTTATCAATTTCTAAATAAAAAACATAATCAAATGCTAAAATCTTCAATAAACCTATACAAATCCATTGATTGCAAATTCAAGAACACTTGAAGATCTAAACACCTTTCCAGATTTTTAACAAAAAAGTTGCCTTCACCATCCACCCCACCATCATAATCACCGACACCTCAAACCCTAGATTTTCCTTCACCAACACTACTATCGCTCTCATCATCCACCCCTGGCCTCACTGCCGATGACACTTTTAAGAAACCCATCCTCACCACCAGAATAGATGTGCTCCGCCACCAACAGTGCTCCGCAGCCACCACCACCAGAATATATATAAGAACACCATCCCTACCTACCATCTGTCTATTATGATCTTTCAACATTAGTGGGTCTTTTTAAAAATTGAAATGGGGTGTTTTGCTGGTTGAATGGTGAAATGGAGAGACGAACGGCGACGACCACAACCCGATTTACGGTTTGGGTATACGGGTTATGTTTGTGTATACGGGTTATGGATTGGTTTTTGGTTGAAGATATGGTTGTATTTGTTTGTGTATACGGGTTATGTTTTTGTTGGGTAGTTTTTTTGTTGGTGATCCTTAAATACATGATCTCAGATTTGAAATCTTAAAGAAAGAACTAAAAAAAATTATTTCACTCTTTCTTAGTTTCGTTTACCAAAACAATTAAACATAAAAACATACACCTACTTTTTCCAAGATCTTGAAGCCAAACAAAAAGGAAATACAAGACAGGGATGTGTCTTGTTCTTGGCGTAAAAAAGAAACAAGCAACAAAAGTGTATTTGTTTTTTGTATTTTAGATTACAAAGAAATGAAATGGTATGAGATTTAAGTATTTAAGAAAAGGTAATCGGTGGATGTGGTTCTTGTTGATGCAACTTGGTTTTTAAGTGTCTATGAAAAAGAAAAAGAATGTTGAGACAAGTGTCGGTGGGTGCGTGAACTTTAAGGGATTGATTATTAATCATGGCTTTGAAGATATTGGATTGGTTTTTGTTGTTGATTATATAAGTAAAAAAGGTTGGTGTATAGATTGTACTTTTTTATGAATCTGGGTAAGTGATTAAGTGTTTATGAATGTGGATGAATTTTAGCAAAAAAAGAAAAATAAAAAATTCGAGTGGTAAAATAAGGGAGGTTGAAGATGGGGGTATATTGGTCATTTTACTTTGACAAAGAACTAAAACAGAACCGAAGGTTTACCACACGGACGATTTTTGCAATTTCGATACCACGCGGACAAAACGTGCAATTTGGCCAAACCACAAGGATGATTTTTGCAACTCTCTCTAATATATTTTATAGCTAAAAATTAATTGCATATTTTCATCAAGCTAGACGAATCCTAAGTATTTTTTGTTCTATGTTAGTCAAATTTGTTGCTAGTACTACTTTGAATCTTTTTCCTGCAACCAAGATGCGACCAACTTGGCACAATAAGCCGATCGATATCTTTTCTTTTTTCATTTTTCTTTTTAAATTCTTTTATCAATAAAATTAAAATTTCATTAATATAAAAAAATTACATAATAGTTCAAATAAAATCAAAAACATTACAATAAAAATTCAAATACAATGACTAATTAGTGTAGATTTGCTCGACGCCAAATGTGTTTCACTAAATCAGATTTTAGGCTTAGATGAGTTGAATTATCGTGTATCTCTCTAATCATTTATAACGTTTTTTCATGCGTTCGTACGGGATCATCATCACGATGTTGCTCATTTGAAAAAAAATCAAAGAGATCGCCTGCTTAGAATCTTGTAAAATCATATTATGTATTATAATGCAAGGTTATTATACAAAGAAGTTACTAAAGTTTACATGAAAGTTCGCCTAAGTTACTAAAGTTTTATTTTGTTCACTTAGGTTACTAAAGTTACGAAACATGACTTTTGAGGTCACTGAACCTATAAAAATATACGTAAACATCACTTAACTTGTAAAAATGCGACATTTATGTTATTTAACTTATCAAAAAATATGCATTCAAGTTACTCAAATTTAAACTGAAATTATAGTAGGGTATGCTTCTTATAAGTTTAGTAACATAAGTGAAGAAAATGAAACTATAGTAACTTAGACGAACTTTCGCGTGAACTTCAGTAACATCTTTGCATAATAACCCTTATAATGCATGTGTACATTATATCCTTTACTTTACTTAGCGTCATCCCTCGAGCCGACTGTTTAAGTATACCCAACTTTTTCTTTAGAACGCATGCCAAATCCATAAGTCTTGGGAGACAATCTCTTCCAATAAATTTAATAGATCTGGCTCGTGATCACGCCTAAAAAATTGAGCTTTTAATGCAACTTGGCAATTCTCCCATAGCCAATCTGTACAATCAATGCTTTCTATCATCCCATGGAACCCATGTTTTTGCTCGTGATGAGCATAGAGTTTTTCGATATCAGTATATGTCGGCTTTCGCAAATACTCATTTCCATATAACTTCATGACAGCCGTACAGAAAGCTACTAGAGAGTCACAACCTATTGTCGCACCCATTTGAAGATATTCATCCAGAGCATTAAGAACGAAGTCATATTCCATTTGATGAATTAAGGAAGTACACTTAATCAAAGGGGAAATGCCAACTTTTCCCGTACAATCAACACATAGTTGAAAATAAGGGCAATGATCGGTTATTTCTTAAACAATTCATGTGAATAGCTTTCAGCTCCTTCGGAACCGCATACAAAATGTTGCTTTGTTATACTGTAGGTGTTCGAGGAAGTAAGCCGCCACTAGACGATCATGAGCACCGTAACGATCTAGGTCTACGTGATTTTGTGGGATTATTGGCTTTGAAGCTTGAATAACCGCACTAACGGCCTCTGTAAAAAATGCTAGCACACTATTAACTTTATTTTCATCATACAAGGATGCAAAAAAGAATAGATCGAAAGAGATTTTATAGATGAAATTTGTAAAAGTGTAAAGAGAGAATGTGTGTATAAAAATAAAGAAGTAATAAGGTATTTATAAGATAAAAATGTTTTTTTAAATTAATTTTAAACACCCTAACGGTACAATTTGTTTCGTTTGATAGTGCAAACGAATTGGTCTAGGAGACAAACTATGTCTCCAAAAAACCAAAAGCTGAGTCACCGACCTAGTCATGATGTTGGCTCTCAATGGGAGCGACGCATCAGGTAAGGATAGACCGAGTGGGTTGGCCTTGCCATTGAGAATAGTCTTAAATAAAGTGATGAGGTGTTATTTTATACACTTTTCGGGGTCATTTAACCCCGTCAATCATGCAAATATGCCCAAAAATATATGCTTAATCGTTACTTTTTTATTTTTAGCATTTGGGAAGCTCTTGGAGGAAATACACGTGACTTGGACTTAATTTGTGAAGAAACGGACAAGATTATAACTCCACACAAAAGTCGATGAAGAAAAGCCGTACATTGGTTGTAGACGGCGTCACGAACCATTGTGATGGCGTCAGGATATACAAGGGACGGCGTCAGAGAAATCAAGACGGCATCAGGACTTAACCGACATAGTGAAACCCTAGAATATTTGGCGGGGCGATGACGTCAGAATTATAACGCGACGCCGTCGCTCATGTTTTCCTATATATACAAACTCGTTTTTAGGGTTTTAGTGTGCAACTTTTGGGAGACGAACCCTAAACATTATAGTTTGAGTGTAGTAGCTTTTAGGCCGTTCTTAAGGCTTAAAAACCCTCTTGTATCAGCCTTGAACATATGTTTTAATCAAGTGAAGTCATTTATCCTTTAATCTTTCAATATGTCTATGTGTTGTTTAATTGATTCTTTTTCTTCGCTTCTCTTTAACATGCTAGGCTAGATCCATTAGTATTTACTTATGATTGCATGAAACTTAGTTTGTAGATCCTTTTAATATTGATTCTTGTGATGGATGTGCGCGTTAGGCTCTAGAAAACAGGCTATAAAATATTACATTAGCATAGACGTCTAAGGAAACGCGTGTGTGTAGAAAGAATACCATCGGTAACAGTCTTCATACTACCTTACCCCTAATATGTTTGATCATTCTTAAGTGTTTTAATGCATGTAATGTTGATAACGCCCAAATTATACATGTTTCTATGGTGCTATTTATGTGTATTTTATCATTTCTTGTGAACTTTGGTACTTAATTAAGCTTGAAATGCTTATAGGTTCACTTGAAGACTCTAGAGACCCAAGCTCATGAATCTTTACATTTTGGGAGACGAATACAAGAAAAGAAAAGATTTCTAGCCAAAGATCAAGAAGTCCGCCGCACTTGCTACATTATGCGCCGCACTTTCCTGTGAAGCCAAAACACCACCGCACTTATAATATTGTACGCCGCACATTCTCCTAAAGTTTGAAGAATTAAAGTCTAATAAATGCTCTTGCATTAACTCCTCAACACCGCCACACTTCTTTGTAAGTGCGCCACACTTCCAGTAAAAGCCATTAAATGCTATTGCATTAACTCACCAAGTCCGCCGCACTTTTTCCTAAGTGCGCCGCACTTTGCACCAAATCTTGCCTATAAATAGAGATGAAATTTCTCAACCAAATCATTCCTCTCACAACCATTTCTCACTACCTATTCCATTCCACACACACATACCTTTCCCCTTTCACCAAAACACTAAGAAACACCTCTCCCTTTGAAGAAAAAAAACAATCAAGAACGAAGAAGTTTTCTTACCTAGTTGTTGAAATTATAGAAGTTAATGTAAAGTATGCTTTTGTTATGAACTCCTTAGCCATGAGAGGCTAAATCTCTCATGACTACTCGGTGAAGTTACGATAATGAATAAGTGTTTGGTATGATCTTGATCGCTTTAATCTTAAGCTTATGTTGCAAACCTGTTATATCTTATCTTATCTATTTTTGCTTATCAACTTAGATTATATAATCATATCGGTATAGGTCGAAAGATCCGTTATGATCTATGTGGTTTTAAAGATTTGTCTATGGTCTTTAACGTCTGTGCTGAGAAATCTACTTTCGTAAATTGATAAACAAAATAAGTTTTGATATAATAATAACTGGATTATTTGAGTGACACATTTGGTCTAGTTAACTAAATATAAGTCTTAAGTTAATCAAGTTAATTAGTAAAAACATTTTCTGACGAGAAATTATTTTTATAAATTAAAGTCCCATCTTCGAGGTCAAATCATTTCCAACACTTATAAATTATTCTCAACTATCCGAGTAGTCATCTTTATTATCATTGATAAAACTAAAGTTATTTTCAAAATTGTTAAAGTCTATTTTCTGATTATTCGAACACTACTCTAATCTCTGTGGACAACCTGGTCTTACCGAAAAAGATTATACTACATACGTGGGTTATACTTTTACCCGTGTGTTTCCATATAATTGTCCGGTATTTTTAGTCTTATAAATTTAAAGCTTTTGAAACATATCAAAGTTTTTAGCACCGCTGCCGGGGATTTCTTAGCTGTTCTGTAGTTAAACTTTGGAAAATCTCTTTAACTCTCCTCTTTTTCAAATCGCTATACAGTTTTCTGGCAAACTGACCTGAACAAATTCTCCTTTGGATGCATACACGTGCTTCCAATTCTGAACTTGTTGAACCATTACTTGAACCTGAATATACTCTGAATCGAAGACGTCGTTGACGAAACAGAAGAGTTCCATTCGATCAAAGAAACAATCCATCTAAAAACCTGAGAATTGTCTATCCGCCAATTCTCGACATCAACCACTTTCGTCACTTTCTTGTTACTCTTGAAAACCTTTACCCAATGGATGATGAACCCATATGGGCTGCTGACCTTGTTGTTGCTCTGACTCCCAGTTCCGCAATCACTATTCCTAAAACCGCTAACAAATTTGCTATCAAAGGTAACCATTTGACCCTTGTCAAAGGAAACCAATTTGATGAAAGAACCAAAACTGATCCTCATAAACACATTAACTAATTCCTCAGAATCTGCGATATGTTTAAATATAGAGATACTAAAAATGAAGTCGTACGCCTAATGATGTTTGATATGTGTGAAAACACATATCCGTTTTATATCAAAAATGACCCATAAAAGATAAAATTGTGCTTAAAATGCTTGTATATTGCTTGTTTTGTCTTTGTAATTATGTAGATACAGATATAGCAAAAATCACAAGAAAAGGGTTAAAACCGGACAAACACGGGCACGGGAACGGATAAAGTGTACAAGAGCCGGGAGAATGCTTTCAATGGTCAAAAGTTAACTCTTGGTCAACTTTGGTCAACAAGTCAAACTTGGTCAACTCACTAAAAGACAAAACCCATAAAAACCCAAAACAACCCTTCAAGTTAAACCAAATTGCAAAAATGGTCCCTAAGCCCTAACGGTGTTAACTCTTTAATTTATGAAGAGTTAACACTCGTTATCCTTCTTATAAAACCCAAGCCCGAAACCAATGTACCCAGGCCCAATCATATGCCCGAAGTCAAACATATTTTACCCGGGTCAAAAGAAATCAAACGCACCTTTATAAGTAAAACAAGGCGTGAAATTTTGTTGTTACTGTTTATCTTCTTCTTCATTTTACCTAGCCTCAAAAATAAAGGGTTAATTGAAATTGAGGACGTGGCTATGCAATTCAAGTAACAAGGTCCAAGCGAGCACAAGAATACGTCATTGAAAGCTTTGATTGGATGAAGCCCCAAGAAGAATGACACGCGGGCATGGAAAGAAACACACGGGGAAATGGATTTTTACACTAAAGTGAGTGTAAAAGAAGTACAAATAGACTGACACACCCATGTTGGCAATCCGTGTGATCAAATCTAATCCAATGGCTCAAAGTTGAGATTCAATGATTAGAGATGAAGGAAGGGCCAGGATTAAGGGGAGCGTTTAACAGAATTTGGGTCCTAGAAGCATCTCTTCAAGGCTATAAATAAAGCTCCTCACTCACACACACATCATCTCCCTTTTTCTGCATTTTTTTTAGGTTTTAGTAGCTTATGTAATTTTTCATTTAAAATGTAATTTTCTTATTAAAGCTTTTGTAATTTCAATTTCTAGTTTTGTAATCAGTCTCAAATCAATGAAATATTAGTCCACTTTATTAAATCTGTTTTTGCTTAATAAGT
>BQNB010114261.1:0-21786 GCA_026074375.1 Tanacetum coccineum
ATAAACCAAATTAATATTTACATTAAACTTTATGAAATAAAGTTTGAAATATAAACAATCGAACTAAGACTTGACATATTACCCTAGGTTGTGTGACGAAGGTGTTTTTACTTTACCATCAATCAGATTTTCCTGTTAAGGTGAGTTAATAGTCCCACATTTATATGTTTTTTTTACAAACCCCTTGGGGAGATACATGCTATAAACCATAAATACAAGTATTTTCCAACTTTGATATGTTATTGAATGATAACTAAATTTTCTAAAACGTCTCTTTTGATTCATTTTCTATGATTATGACTGTTGATTCATGAAGTAATACCCCCAATTTAGCTTCCGCTGCTATGTTGAAATATCAGGGTGTTATAGATTGGTATCAAGAGCCGAGGTTATAGAGAACAAGGTTAAAACCTAAACTATAACCATTTTCCATCCAAGAAAGTCCTCCGTACCACTACATTTCTTGAATAGTATGTAAAGAGATTTGTTTAACAAATGATACATAAGTATTAAGTAAATATAAATAACTTATTTTATTTTCCACTGGGTTGTTACAGAGTTATGTCTACATCCACCCACCCTATTATTATCCTATCTGATTCTGATATTGAGGATGCTTTTTCCTCTACAAACACTATTGATTATACCCCGGCTTCACCAGACTATTCCCCAGTCTCACCGGGAAACACCTCTTCTGACCCTTCAGAGGATCCATTTGAGGATCATTCAGCCTCACTAACCATCTCACCTTTCCACGATGATCCGTATATGAAGTTCATGCAAGCTTATAATGCTACTAATAATGAATCACCTATTCCACCACCTCGAGCTCCTATTGCTCCACCAACTGTTTTGCCTCTATCTCTAGTGTTACTACCATCACTACTATTTGATCCCCAAGATTTCTTTCTTCAAAGATTTTGCCACCTCATAAACGAGCCCGTTTCTTATCATCCTCCTCTACTAATTCTTCTGCCCTGCCTCAGGTATTTAAGACTGGAGAGAGTTCTCATATGTCGCGTCTAGAGCGCCATGAGGAACAGATCAATACTATTTTAAATCACTTAGATGAGCTCCCTCTTGAGCGCATTGAGCACATGGAAGATAAGATAGAAGGTCTTGGTAATGGTCGAGTAATCATACAACGAGATTTTGACCAACTAGAAACAGAACTTCAAGAAGCCTGTACCCAGATTGCTGGATTTCAGAGAAAGTAAACGGGGCATGATGACGAGATTGTTCTTGCTCGCGTCAGGATTTCTACTTTGGAAATGCTCATCGAGGATATCCAGGTTCACCACCGATCAGATATGAAAAGTCTTCTAGACATGATCCATGAGCTCAAGAACCACAAGGGAGGACCACCAGACTACTAGACTAGATCCTTGTCATTTACAGCTTTTGTTTAGAATCCAACCACGGGATGTGTGGCATAAATATCGACACTTGTCAAATTTTAGTTATGTAAACTATGTAGACAAGTTATTTATGACATAATGCAGTTGTGATTTTGTTATACCTTGCTGTTTTATGATACAAATTTATATATGTCGTGGTTGTCTATCCTATATCCTGTATTGTGATGTGTCATATCTTTATGTATCCGGGATTACTATGGTTCTCTTACCATCAGGTTTTCTCAAACCTATGTGCCCAGGTATCATGGATATGATTAATGCTCAAGATATTGAACATATGATCCCGCCTACACCACCTAGAGACACTAAGCCTCTTGTTGGATCACTCATACCATTATCTCCATCTTCATCAGTAGGATCTTCATTACCATTTAGGTCAACTACACCACCGCTAGACTAACCCTTTGATGAGTCTATCTTCGTTGAATTAGATAACTCGTTATGAATCATACCGTGACCACTAGAAAGTAAACCAGTCCCCGAGGAACCTAATGAGTCAGATGCTTATTAGAGTACCCATCTCCGGAGAGTTCTAGATTCCAAATTTTTCTATATCCAACAATGTAATATCAAAGGATGTGTATTTGTTTGTTAGAACTTGTACCAAATAAGTATCTATGTCAAATGATATTAATATCACTATGTATGAAAATTTTGATTATTATACAAAGACTTGTGATATGACTATATCATTGTATGGATTCTTATTTTGTGTTGTCTTGTAAATGTTGATAGAATGGCTCCAAAGAGGACATCAACATCTGCAGCACCACCCATGACTTAAGCCGCCATCAAGAAACTAGTTGCTGATAGTATTGCTGTAGCTTTGGAAGCACAAGCTGCTACCATGCCAAATACTAATAATACCAATAGGAACACCAGACAAAGAGAAACTCATGTAGCAAGAAAATTTAGCTACAAAGAGTTTATGAGCTGCCAACCTTTCAATTTCAAAGGTACGGAAAGGGCTGTTGGTCTCATCCTTTGGTTTGAACGAACTGAATCGGTATTTCTCCGTAGTAACTATACCGAGGACTGCAAAGTGAAATTTGCTACTGGTACTTTAATTAAGGAAGCTTTATCCTGGTGTAATTCATTCGCCCAACCTATTGGAATAGAGGAAGCCTACAAAATTCCCTGGTCCGAATTGAAAAAGCTCTTAATAAAGAAGTATTGTCCTAAACCGAGGTCAAGAAAATGGAAGATGAATTTTACAATCTGACTGTAAAAGGGAATGACCTCAAGACTTACATTAGAAGATTCCAGGAGTTGGCAATCTTATGTCCAACTATGGTACCAAATTCTGATAAACTTATAGAAGTCTTCATCGGGGGATTACCCAGAAGCATTGAAGGAAATGTTACCT
Source organism: Tanacetum coccineum (assembly GCA_026074375.1). NCBI lineage: Eukaryota > Viridiplantae > Streptophyta > Magnoliopsida > Asterales > Asteraceae > Tanacetum > Tanacetum coccineum. Next base: position 2,785 of record BQNB010114261.1, read on the forward strand.
CTTCAAAGCCTCAAACTTTGGAGGAAGCCATTACCATAACCCAGAGGTTAATGGATCAGGTAACAAAGCACAATTCTGTATAAGGAACCAATGATCACAAACGAAAGTTTGATGATAGAAGAACCTTCACAAACAACTACCACCAAAACAACCATAACAATAACAAGGTGAGTCATCAGACCAGGAACTGCAGAAATAAAGGGCCAGCCACTGGAAGTAATTTACAACTATCAGTGACTTGTCATGCTTGTGGGGAGAAGGGGAATTACAAAAATCAGTGCCCAAAAGCAAACAACAGTGCCTACGGAAGAGCATACTTCCTAAGGGACAAGAACGCTCACCAAGATCTAAACGTAGTCACGGGTACGTTCCTTCTAAACCAACATTTAGCTAGAGTATAATTTGATTTAGGATCCGATAAAAGTTTTGTATCCATATCTCTTTCTTAAATGCTTAATATCCTACCAATTACACTAGATACCACTTACGACATTGAAATAGCTGATGGAAACCTAGTAGGCACTAATACCGTTATCCAGGGTTGCACTCTGATTTTGTTAAACCAACCTTTTGAAATTGACATTATGCCGATTAAACTCATTAGTTTCGACGTCGTCATTGGTATGGATTGGTTATCCAAGTATCATGCTAGAATTCTATGTGATGAGAAAGTCGTCCATATCCCAATCAACGATGAAACTTTGATCATCTGAGGCGATCGAAGTAAAACCCGACTAAGCCTCATATCCTGTATAAAAACCAAAAAGTATATATCCAAGGGATGTCAAGATTTCGTAGCCTAAGTAATGGAGAAGAAGTTAGACAAAAAACGACTAGAAGATATACCAGTAGTCAGAGAATTTCCGGAAGTTTTTCCTGAAGACCTACTCGGCCTTCCTCCGGTTCGCCAAGTAGAATTTCAAATCGATTTAATTCCAGGAGCGGCACCAGTAGCCCAAGAACCTTACAGATTAGCTCTTTCAGAAATGCAGGAACTATCAGATCAACTATAAGAGTTAGCATACCGAGGTTTTATCCGACCAAGTACTTCGCCTTGGGGAGCTCCTGTCTTATTTGTTAGAAAGAAAGACGGATCTTTCAGAATGTGTATCGATTACCATGAGCTGAATAAACTCACCATAAAGAATCGTTACCTATTACCAAGGATTGATGATTTATTCGACCAACTTCAAGGTTCGAGTACTTACTCAAAGATTGACTGAAGATCAGGCTATCACCAACTGAGAGTCAGGAACGAAGATATTCCTAAGACTGCTTTCAGAACGCGATACGGACACTATGAATTCCATGTAATTCCATTTGGTTTAACCAACGCGCCTGTTGTGTTCATGGAACTCATGAACCATGTATGTAAACCATAATTGGATAAATTTGTAATAGTGTTCATTGATGATATTCTCATCTACTCCCCTAACAAAGAAAAACACTAAGATCATTTGAGAATAATCCTGGAATTACTCAAAAAGGAGAAATTATATGCCAAGTTCTCCAAATGTGATTTCTGGATCAGTATCGTGCAATTTCTCGGGCACGTGATTGACAGCCAAGGAATTCATGTTGACCCCGCCAAGATTGAAGCAGTTAACAATTAGGCTTCTCCTACCACACCCACAGAGGTACGCCAATTCTTAGGACTTGCTAGCTACTACCGGAGATTTAGAGAAGGTTTTTTGAAGATTACAAAGCCTTTGACTGAATTAACCCAAAAAAACAAGAAGTATATCTGGGGAGAAAACCAAGAATCAGCTTTCCAACTACTAAAACAAAAATTGTGTGAAGCTCCAATCTTAGGCATTACAGAAGGTAAGTTAAACGTTTTTAGGTTGTTTACTGTGATGCATCCCATCAAGGTCTGGGAGCGGTGTTAATGCAAAGAGAAAACGTTATTGCATATGCATCCAGACAACTTAAGCCTAATGAAGAAAACTATACCACACACGACCTTAAAATAGGAGCAGTTGTGTTCGCTCTTAAAATTTAGAACACTATTTATATGGCACAAAGTGTATTGTGTTCACTGATCATAAAAGTCTTCAGCATATCCTTGATAAGAAAGAATTGAACATGAGACAACGCCGTTGATAGAATTACATTGCAGATTACGATTGTGAGATTCGCTACCATCCTGGAAAGGCAAATGTTATAGCAGATGCCTTAAGCCGGAAGGAACGAATCAAACCACTCCAAGTTAGATCATTAGTCATGACCCTTCACCCAAAATTACCATCACAAATCCTCGAAGCCCAAACTGAGGCGATCAAAGAAGAAAACATCGAAGTTGAGAACCTACAAGGAATGGACAAATCATTTGAAGTACGTCCTGATAGAACCCGATGTATCAAGAATCGAAGCTAGTTACCACTCTTTGGTAATTTAAGGGATTTGATCATGCATGAATCCCATAAATCGAAATATTCCATTCACTCTGGTTCTGACAAGATGTATCAGAATCTAAAGAAACTTTATTGGTGGCCTAACATGAAGGCAATCATCGCTGAGTATGTTAGCAAGTGTTTAACATGCTCTAGAGTTAAAGCAGAATGTCAAAAGCCATCCGGATTACTGATACAACCAGAGATTCCTACATGGAAATGGGAAAGAATAACGATAGAATTCGTTACAAAACTACCCAAAACATCAAACGAACATGACACAATTTGGGTCATTGTAGACCGTCTTACCAAATCAGCACATTTCATCCCCACCAGAACAACAGATAGTATGGAAACCCTTACAAGGTTGTATATAAAGGAGATAATTTCATGGCATGGAGTGCCGATATCCATCATCTCGGATCGTGACAATCATTTCACATCCAGATTCTGGCAGTCAATGCAGAATGCTTTGGGTACTTAATTAGACATGAGTACGGCATATCATCCCAAAACCGATGGACAAAGTGAAAGAACCATCCAAACACTCAAAGATATGCTTCGAGCCTGTGTTATAGATTTTGGAAAAGGATGGGAAAGACACTTACCACTGGTAGAATTTTCCTACAATAACAGTTACCATGCCAGTATTAAGGCAGCACCATTTGAGACACTTTATGGTCGAAGTTGGAGATGTTCAACTCACGGGACCAGAGATAATCTATGAAACCACCAAAAAGATAGTACAAATTCGACAACGCTTGCAAGCTGCAAGAGACCGGCAAAGGAGTTACGCCAATGTAAGGTGAAAGCCTTTGGAATTCCAAGTTGGAGATCGTGTTATGTTAAAAGTGTCACCTCGGAAAGGTGTCATCCGATTCGGAAAACGAGGAGCTTCCTGAAGAACTTAATAATGTCCACAGTACCTTCTACATTTCTAATCTAAACAAATGCCTATCCAACGAATCCCTCGTCATCCCAATGAAAGAACTTCGACTTGATGACAAACTCAATTTTATGGAAGAACCAGTGGAAATTATGGATCAAGAAGTCAAGCAACTAAGACAAAGTCGCATCCCTATAGTCAAAGTATGATGGAACTCTAAAAGAGGACCAAAATTCATGTGGGAACGCGAAGATCAAATTCGTGCCAAATATCCACATCTATTTCCAAACATCACTCCAACATTCAACTAAATCTCGGGACAATATTTCTTGAAGGTTGGGAGACTATAACAACCTATAATTTTCCTTAGTGTAATTATCCATCTATTATATTTAATAGAACCATTTTCACAGAAATATTTTTGTTTTGTTCCATCTCTTATGTAATGTACCATACATTTCCAAAGTAAACGAGCTCACGCAACTACCAATACCAATTCCATTAACGTTTATATCAAGTGAACATTATAATATGTTAAGTAATATGTTCTAAAATCCAATTTTACCATATACATTATCTATTTAACGTACTATTCATAACATTATTACAAAGTGGACTTTATACGTTAACGTTAATATCAAAACCCTGATTACATGTAATGTTTCCAAACAAAATAAATGTACAAACTATTAAGGCATGTGTACAAGTTACCAATGCATGAAATTCAAATACCTTTTCCTCCAAAACCCTTGTACAACTCTTTAAAGCCTAATGTACAACCCAATAATGCATGGAATTTAAACTTAACCAATTTCCCTCCAAAATATATAGGCATTTCATACCACCATTCTAGCACGAGTTACAAGCTTCTTAAGCACCATAATTGAACTACATTTTTGCCTCCAATACTACCCAAGCTCGTCCTAAACTAAAAACCTAACCCAAAAACCCTAAACAACCCGATACCTCTAAACTAGTTTCGAACCAAGTATTAACCAAGCAACCACCCTTTTACCACCATGCCACCACCTTACCACCACCTTGTCACCACCTTGATAGCATCCTTCACCTCCTTTTCACCACCTTGTTAACTTGCACCCGAAGCAAAACCAACTCGTCACCTCCTTGGTTAGCCGAGCCTTCTCTACCTCCTAACACCTCTCCAAGCTATATACTAGCTTTTAATAGTCACTAGCTATAACCTTGGCCACAACTTCCTCCCAACTTGGCCACTACTCCAAGTTTTGGACCCTATATATACACGAATACATGCATACCTTCCTAACTCACCATCTAAACTAAATACTACCTCAAATGATAACCTAGTAAAGTCCTAGAAGAGAAGAAAAGAATGTTTAAGCAAGTAGAAGCCAAGTTTTAAGGAAGAACAAGAGGTTCTTGATTTATCTCTAAGTTTTCGAACCATATCAACCATTTTTGAACCATTTAAGCTCTTGTAAGTCCTATCACTTGTTATATAAGCTCTTGATATGTTTTAAATCCTTTATAAGTTTTGTTTTAACCATTTTATCAAGCTTAACACTTTTAAAAACTCCTAAACCTATCCGAACCCTAAATCGACTCATTTTGAAACCCTAATCCATCCGAACCCTAAAATAAGCTAGCTTAAGCTTATTCTAGTCTTAATAAGCTCTAAACCATCTTTTATAATCTTGTGAAATAAGTCCTTAAACCCTAAGCTATACGTTTGTTTTTCCTAAAACAAACGCACCCTTAAAAACCCTTTTTCGTAAACCCTATAAGCTATAAGCAATAAGCTGGTCTTATAAGCTATTACTATAAGCTCGATTATCATTTTAATAAGCTTAGAATCAAACTCTAAAATCTAGAACCCATTAGGTTAAAATTTTAAAACCAAACGCACCCATTTTGAGATTTCGAGCTCATAAGCTCATCTCATAAGCTTTAAGATTATAAAACCAACTTATTTTAGCTTATTATGATAAGCTTAATGATGCAAATTGATTTTGAGATTAATAACATAAAATATAATAAATTTGGACTAAAAATGCAAATTAAATTGTCCTTTAGGGGTACATATTGTAACTTTTGAAACTAGTTAATCTTTCGTACCAAAAATGTAAATATCTTAAAAATTAAAGTACAAGGGGCTGTTTTGCCAAATTCTAAAGTTAAGGGTTAAATCTTTTAAAATTATATACAAAGGGTTTAAATTGTAAATTAATATATACCACGGGTATATATTGCCATTTTCAAATTCTTAAGGGTATAAAATGTAATATTTTATATTTAATTATAAAAATATATTTAAACAATATAAGACTCGATTTTAATAAAACCCAACACATTTATCATTCAGTCATCGATCGAAGCATGTAAAAATAATTATGTTATATAATTAACATAATTTATCATCCACTAGCTTTTGAAGAAACTTAAAAAGATAAAATCTTATCATTTAAATTATAACGTATCACGTTACTAGGGAATTTCATGTGAGGGGTTTCCATTTGGGTAGACGTTTTGACGAGTTGCTAGATTTATGATTTAAAGTGTCCTAGCTCCTCAAACGTTTACTACATGGCCTCTGGATTATGATACCCCAAACAGTGATACAATATTTTCACAAATTAATAAACCAAATTAATATTTACGTTAAACTTTATGAAATAAAGTTTGAAATATAAACAATCAAACTAAGACTTGACATATTACCCCAGGTTGCGTGACGAAGCTGTTTACTTCTTTCTGAATTAAATTTCAAATCAATCAACTACCCTATTAAGGTGAGTTCATAGTCTCACCTTTATTTTTTTTTCAAACCCTGTAGGGAGATACATGCTATAAACCATGAATACAAGTATTTTCCAACTGTATGCTATCCTGATATATTATTGCCTAAGTTTACCTCCACTGCCAATATCATTTAATCATGAACCATTAATCACTTGTGAGTGAACGCGAATATTATGGATAGATCTATCGGGATTGACGAATCCCGTTTGTGTTTACCTGTACATGAGGTAACCAAGCGCACTATATTTGAGAATAATGGGTTACTTTGGCAAGTTACCTTCCCAGAAGGACTTTTGTTCCTTAAATGTCATTGATATGATTTCCATGTTAACGTGTTGGTGTCATGAGCTTAGTGCAATAATATTGTTTTTCATGATAATTGTATTCGTTGCAATTATTAACATTTACATTAACTTGTATTCAACCATTATATTTCAAACCTGTGAATTTCACTAAACCTCTATGTTGATCCTTTTAGCATGTTTATCTCTGGTAATTAAGCAAATCTAAGGCACTGAGTGGCATGGACTTGAAGACGTCCAAATTTGTTATCATTCAACCTTTATGTTTTATATGTATTTTGGGATCTCCTTTTGTAAAACTTTGATATGTTATTGAATGATAACTAAATTTTCCAAAACGTCTCTTTTGAGTCATTTTTTATGATTATGACTATTGATTTATGAATTAATACCCCTAATTTAGCTTCTGCTGCTATGTGAATCATCAGGGTGTTACAGTGCATCTTGATCAATGGTATTAGATGAAGGTGTATCGACTGAGTTGACTGGGACTGGAACTGCTAGAGCAGGGGAAACTGATCTTTCAATATGAGGAGGTTCCAGGTATTCATTGAACATTGGTTGGAATAAAATCTCTAGTTCTTTATTTGTGGGGGGTACATAAGGTGCTGCAGGAACCGGATTGGGTATGAGCCCTGAACTTATCTATCCAGGCATCAAAAAAGTAGGTACGGGTCCTTACCTGAGTTGCACAGGAGCCATTGGCTCAGACAACTCATCGAATTAACGTGAATAGTTTCCATAATTCGTCGGGTTCTTTTGTTATAGATTCTATAACCCTTCCTGCTTGGTGCATAACTAACAAAAATTCCAATATCAGCTGTTGGTTGTAATTTTCCAAGATCCTCGTTGTTATTAGTAGGGTAACAAAGAGCACCAAAGACTCCACTACCATATAAGCTCCTATTACCCCACCGCTCATTTGCCTCTCATTCCCCGTGTACCACCATTAACCACTATTTGATCCCCGTGATTTCTTCCTTTCTCGAGGAGATGTTCCCATTGAAACAAGCCCGTTTCCTATCATCCTCCTCTACTGATTCTTGTCCTACCTTAGAATTTGAGAGTTGGAGAGAAGATCTCATGTGACGCATCTGGAGCGCCATGAGAATAGATCGAGTGCTATTGCTGAATCACTTAGATAAAGAGCTCCTTCTGAGCGCATTGAGAAAATGAAGATATATAGAAGGTCTGGTAATGGGTCCGAGTAATCATACAGACGAGATTTATGACCAACTAGAACTCGAACTTCAGAAGCCCCATACCCAGATTCCTAGATTTCAGAGAAAATAAATAGGGCATGTCGACGAGATTGTTCTTGCTCGCGTCAGGATTTCTACTCTAGAAATGCTCATCGAGGATATCCAGATTCACCACCGATCAGATATGAAGAGTCTTCTGGACATGATCCATGAGCTCAAGAACCACAAGGGAGGACCACCAGACTACTAGACTAGATCCTTGTCATTTACAGCTTATGTTAGAATCTCACACGGAATGTGTGGCATAAATAATCTGACACTTGTTAAAGTTTTGGTTATGTAAAAATAGTAGACAAGTTATTTATGACATAATACAGTTATGATTATGTTATACCTCGCTGTTTAATAATATAGATTTATGTATGTCATGGTTGTCTATCCTATATCCTGTATTGTGATAACTCATATCTTCATGTATTCGGGATTACCATGGTTCTCTTACCATTTGGTTTTCTCAAACCTTTATGCCCATGTATCATGGATATGATTAATAATCAAGATATTAAGCATATGATTCCACCTACACCCACCCTAGAACACCAAAGCCTTCCTGTTCGATCATCCATTTCATTATCCCTGTCTTCATCAGTTGGATCTTGATCACCGGTTAGGTCAACTACACCACCACCAGACTATCCCTTTGATGAGTCTATCTTTGCAGAATTAGATAACTAGTTATGGATCATACCGCGACCACTGAAAAGTGAACCAGTCCTCGAGAAACCTAATAAGACTGATGCTTGTTAGAATGTCCATCTCTGGAAGTCTTAGATTCTAAAATTTTCTGTTATATTCTGCAACGTAATATCAAAGGATGTGTATTTATTTGTTAGAACTTGTATCAAATAAGTATCTATGTCAAATGATTTCAATATCACTATGTATGAAAATTTTGACAATGACTTATGATATGACTATATCATTGTATGAATTCTTATTTTGTGTTATCTTGTAAATGTTAATAGAATGGCTCCCAAGAGGACATCAACATCTCAAGCAACCACCATGACTCAGGTCACCATCAAGAAACTAGTTGCTGATAGTGTTGTTGCAGCTCTGGAAACACAAGCTCTATACCATGGCAAATACTGATAATACCAATAGGAACGCCAGACAAATCAAAACTCCTGTAATCAAAGAAAAATGTACCTACAAAGAGTTTATGAGCTGCCAACCTTTCAATTTTAAAGGTACGGAAGGCGCTGTTGGCCTCATTCGTTAGTGTGAACGAACTGAATTGGTATTTTCCCGTAGCAACTGTACCAAGGACAACAAAGTGAAATTTGCTACTGGTACTCTAACCGAGGAAGCCTTGTCCTGGTGGAATTCATTCGCCCAACCTATTAGAATAGAGGAAGCCTACAAGATCACCTGGTCTGAATTAAAGAAGCTCTTAACAAAGAAGTATTGTCCTCGAACTGAGGTCAAGAAAATAGAGGATGAATTTTACAGCCTGACTGTAAAAGGGAATGATCTCAAGACTTACGTTAGAAGATTCCAAGAGTTGGCAGTCTTATGTCCAACTATGGTACCAAATTTTGAGAAACTTATGGAAGTCTTCATCGGGGGTTACCCCGAAGTATTAAAAGGAAAAGTACCAACTTCAAAGTTCTCAAACTTTGGGGAGGAAGCCGACTACCGTAGCCCAAGGCTAATGGATCAGTAACAAACAATCTACTCTATGCAAGGAACCAATGATCACAAACGAAAGTTTGATGATAGAAGAAACAACAACAACAACAACTACCAAAATAACCATAAAAACAACAACAAATAAGAAACCGCAAACAAAGATTCACCACCACAAACAAATAGAAGACAAGAAACCGTCAGGGCTTATGCTGCCACCCCAACTAAAAATAGTAGGTATACTAGGAACCTTCCTTTGTGTAAAAGATGCACCCTGCATCCCATAAGACCTTGCATTGTTAAGTGTCAGACTTGCAACAAGGTGGGTCACCAGACCAGGAACTATAGAAATAAAGGGACAGTCACTGGAAGCAACTTACAACCAATATCAGTGACTTGTCATGCCTGTGGGGAGAAAGGGCATTACAAAAATCAGTGCCCAAAAGCAAACAACTGTGCCCACAGAAGAGCATACTTGCTGAGAGACAAGAACGCTCACCAAGACCCGAACGTAGTCACAGGTACGTTCCTTCTAAACCAACATCTAGCTAGTGTATTATTTGATTTAGGAGCCGATAAAAGTTTCATATCCATATCTCTTGCTTCTATGATTAATATCCCACCAATTACACTAGATACCACTTATGACATTGAAATGGCCGATGGAAACCTAGTAGGCACTAATACCGTTATCTAGGGTTGCACTCTGATTTTGTTAAACCAACCTTTCGAAATTGACCTTATGCCGATTAAACTCGGTAGTTTTGACGTCGTCATTGGTATGAATTAGTTATCCAAGTATCATGCTAGAATTATCTGTGACGAGAAAGTCATCCACATCCCTATCGACGGTGAAACTTTAATTGTCCGAGGTAATAGAAGTAAAACTCGACTAAACCTCATATCCTATATAAAAACCAAAAAGTATATATCCAGGGGATGTCAAATTTTTTTAGCCCAACGTATGGAGAATGAGGCTAGTCCGATGAGAACGATTTGAAAGATATACCAGTAGTTATGGAATTTCAAATTGATTTAATGTCTAAAGTGGCACCAGTGGCCCGAGCACCTTACATATTAGCTCCTTCAGAAATGCATGAACTATCTGGCCAACTACAAGAAGTAGCAGAACCAAATGTTTTTCCACCAAATACTCGCCTTGGGGAGCTCCTGTCTTATTTGTCAAAAAGAAAGACAAGTCTTTCAGAATGTGTATCGATTATCGAGAGCTGAATAAACTCACCGTAAAGAATCGTTACCTATTACCCAGGATCGATGATTTATTCGACTAGCTTCAAGGTTCGAGTACTTACTCAAAGATTGACTTTAAGATCCAGCGTCTATCACCAACTGAGGAGTTCGGGATGAAAGATATTCCCAAGACAAATAAACAGCTTTCAGAACGGCGATATGGACACTATGAAATCCAAGTAATGCCATTGGTTAACCAACGTGCCTCTGTGTTTCATGGACCTCATGTAACCGTTGGTGTGCAAACCATAAACTTGGTAAAATTTGAGAAAAGTGTTCATCGATGATTTTCTCGATCAAAACTCACCTAACAAAGTAAAGAACACGAAGATCACCTGAGAATAATTTTGGATTACTCAAAAAGGAGAAATTATATGCCAATTTCCTCCAAATGTGATTTTCAGGATCGGTACTCGTCAGTTTCTGGGCACGTAATTGACAGCCCAAGGAATTCACTTGACCCTCCGCCAAGAATTAAAGCAATCAAGGATAGGCATCTCCTACTACAACCCACAGAGATACGCAAATTCATAACTTGTTCGGCTAATACCCGGAGGAATTCATCGAGGTGTCTTTTGTTCGAAGATTGCAAAGCCTATGATTGATTTATCCTAGAAAAACAAGAAATATTATCTGGGGAGAAAAACCAAGAGACGGCTTTCTAACAGATTAAAACAAAGCTTATGTGAAGCTTCAATCTTAGCATTACCAAGAAGGAACGACAATTTTTGTCGTTTACTGAGATGCATCACATGTTGTTTAATGCAAAGAGAAAAAGTATTGCGAAATGCCTCCCGACATACTCAGAAGGCCTCATTAAGAGAACTCATACACACACACGGCCCTTGAATAGAGAGAGCATAGTGTTCGCTCTTAAAATTTAGAGACACTATCTGTATGATACAAAGTGTACTGTGTTCACTGATCATAAAAGCCTTCAACATAGTCTTATTCAGTAAGAACTGAACACGAGGCAACTTCGTTGGTTAGAATTACTCAAAGATTATGATTGTGAGATTCGTTACCATCCTAGAAAGGAAAATGTTATAGCAGATGCCTTAAGTTGGAAGGAACGAATCAAACCACTCCGAGTTAGGGCATTAGTCATGACCCTTCACCTAAAATTACCATCACAAATCCTCGAAGCCCAAACCAAGGCAATCAAATAAGAGAAATTGAAGCTGAGAACCTATGAGGAATGGACAAAGCATTTAAAGTACGTCCTGATGGAACCCGATGTATCAAGAACCGAAGTTGGTTACCACTCTTTGGAAATTTGAGGGACTTGATCATGCATGAGTCCCATAAATCGAAATATTCCATCCACCCAGGTTCTAACAAGATGTATCAGGATCTAAAGAAACTCTATTGGTGGCCTAACATTAAGGCAATCATCGCTGAATATGTCGGCAAGTGTTTGACATGCTCTAGAGTTAAAGCAGAATGTCAAAAGCCATCCGGCTTACTGATACAACTAGAGATTCCTACATGGAAATGGGAAAGAATAACAATGGACTTTGTTACAAAACTATCTAAAACATCAAGCGAACATGACACAATTTAGGTCATTGTAGATCGCCTTACCAAATCAGCACATTTTATTCCCATCAAAGCGACAGATAGTATGGAAACCCTTACAAGGTTGTATATAAAGGAGATAGTTTCACGGCATGGAGTGCCAATATCCATCATCTCGGATCGTGACAGTTATTTCACATCCAGATTCTGGCAGTCAATGCAGAGTTCTTTGGGTACTCAATTAGACATGAGTACGGCATATCATCCCGAGACTGATGGACAAAGTGAAAGAACCATCCAAACACTCGAAGACATGCTTCGAGCCTGTGTTATAGATTTTGGAAAACGATGGGAGAGACACTTACCACTGGTAGAATTTTCTTACAATAACAGTTACCATGACAGTATTAAGGCAACACCATTTGAGGTACTCTATGGTCGAAAATGTCCGATCACCTGTCTGCTCAGCATCTCCATTTCATCTTCCTGAAGAAGACCTCAGACTCGATAATCTCAAATTCGTATCCAAAGGCGAAATCGATGAAGTCTTTGGAATACAAATTCCCAACGAGCTGATCTCAAACAATATCAGGATTGCATAATACTACAATGCTTATCTAGAAATAGTTGCAAAGTATGATCAAAAAGTTGCTGCCGAAAAGGAAAGAAAGAAGAAATCTGTAATTACCAAGCAACCCAAGCCAAAGCCTGCTATCGAGAAGTCAAGCAAACCAGCACCTGCACTAAAACCAAAGGTAACCAAAACCTTCTAAGCCATCTACTTCTAAGCCACCCAAGCCGAAGCCTGCCAAAGAAAAGTCAACCAACGCTACACCACTACAAAAAGCCATCAAGGGTAAAGTTGCAAAAGTTCACAACGTGAATAGCTCTTTCCAGCTAGTTGATGAACCTAATGAAGAACCAGCTCATTTTGAACCTGAACCTAAGCCTGAACAAGAAGGTGCAGGTGAAGAATATGATATGAAATGTGCTATTCAGATGAGTCTGGAATTTTTTCAGGCATAGGGTCATGTATATGTTGGAGGTGTGGCAATTTAAGAACCTATTGCAGAGGCCATCTGACCACTCCTTGTAGTAGAAGGCAAGGGTAAAGCCATTGTCACTAAAGAACAAGCTGCCCAATCCCTGCTACCCTTGCATACACCAAAGAGGAGAAGCACCACAGACCAATTCATACTCTAAAGGCGAACTCTAACAACCGAAGAGGCATTAACTGGACCCTCTGCATAACCATTGGATGACACATCTGCCAATATCATTTGTGACTCTTTGTCTCTTGCAGATGCTAAAACAGGTGCTAGATCAGATAAGACAAGTAGTGGAGGTGATAAGGAGATAGTGCAAATTACTAAAGAACTAGGAGAAGATGTGGAGAAATAGGAAAACGTCAAGGAAAAGACGGTGAAACTTGATCAAGACTAGGCTGGATCAGATGCATGCTAGAAAGACAATTTATTTAACAATTAAACTTAAGATTATGCTCATTAGATGCATGCTTTTAATCTATACTTGGATTCTAGCATTTTTGTATACTTTCTAAAGATGATATTGGATCCATAAAACCTTATTTGGTTACATATCGTCCTCACAAGGTAATCATTCAATAAAGAGTTTTTGAAATCCAATTTGTCATATTTCTTTCCAATAAAACAAGTATGACAATCAAATTATCTTTATATATTTAAAATTCACAAATGAGGAAGTTTTAATCATAGTCAATTTCTTAAATACGAGTAAACACCTATGTCATTTGACATGCAATAAATATGTATACAATACTGTCCCTGTGAGTCTTCTCTAAAAGGAAACTTATTTAAACCTTATCATCACCCGATAGGTTAAAGAAAAAACAAATTCGAAGAATATGATTATCTCCTTATTGGACAAGCATCTTTTCATTCATAATTTGAGTCATTCATTAAATACAAGATCTAATAATGCATCTCTTATGGTTAGCTGGTTTATAAAGATCCTCTAACTCACAATCCTCACCATTGATATAAAAAAACATATCATGAGGTATCCTTGTGGATCTATGAATATGAGTAACATCATTCTAAGGTTCATCATTTTTAGGTTTAGCCTTAGTATGACATTCGCTAGTGCGTTTAGAAGGTTTATGTATCTTCTTCTTGAATTAATTCAAGACCTACAATACTCCCACTCACTTCTTGTACATTTAAGACTATTCTCAAATAACTCAGCATGACGAGTAACATAAACTTTATTCTTTTGTGGGTTGTAGAAATGGTATCCTATCATTTCCTTTGGGTATCTAACAAGATACACTTAATAGTTCCAACCATTTGTCAATAATAATCTCTAAGAGATTTTTACCAAATTTAGAACTTCAATCAAAACACAATGAGATTCATCTCATTTTATCTTAGTAACCTTCTAGGTTGGAGTCTAATTGGGTATATCCACGACATACTCAATTATCTAACCTTGATCTCTTTTAGGAGTTAAATAAGTTTAAGGTCATCATGAATCAAAATCATATCAATATATAGTTTGATTACGCTTGTTAAACATACCATAAAATGTGGTACTCCAATAAGATTGATTTTATACTTCTATGGCTTTTCCTATTATACCAACTTAAGTTAAAACGTAATGGTATCAATAGTATTACTAAGCCAATTGCATCCTTTTATAAGTCTTTGATCAAGTCAACGACTTAATGAGTATGTTCTAACAAGTAGACATAAACAACCACTACTATTCGTTATAAGTCTTTGACCAAGTCAATGACTTTATGTACATGTCTTAATCTTGAAGACATAACAAGGTCTCAATAGTAATTTCAAGTTAATTTCAAACTCCATGTGTACGATTTCCAAGAAAATATAATCATGTAGCTTACCTTTTTATCTTGACATATTCTCTCAATAGGGCTACATATATTAAATGTGTAGGAGTCTTAGTAGAGTAATAGTTTTCTTACTTTGTAGTCAAGAAACCATTAGTCATATTGTTGTGAGTTGTTCCTTGCACATAATAAAGATTTCTCCCACTTGTACAGGGTACAACTTCTTTGCATAAAACAACACCACACTGGTTAGTTTGTTTGTATCGATAATATGGTAGTGTCAAGCTCATAGCTAGTGTATATATAGAACTCCGTCTATTAATAAGGAATCGTGCATAACTATAAAAGATAACATTAAACGGAAGCGACATCTCAAAGGCAACAAGTTATCAAAGATAATATGTGGTGATTCTTACTAAATGAAGATGTTCCACACTTAGAAAGTAATTTATTATTTCAAGCAAAGCCAAAAATAAAATAAGATGTCTATGAGGTAAACGACTCATAACTCCCACTGAATTTAACAACATTACTAGTTTGTCATTTTATTTTATAAAATGAATTACTCCCACTAGATCTGATAACATTATGAGTGTTAGTTACTAGTGAAAGTAATTTACAATTTATCTTTCCATTTATTGAATATCTACACATTATTACTAATGTGAGTCACATGGACTAGTAAGCAAGTACTTAGATATGCAAGTAAGCGTGTTCAAGTTCTAGCCATCTCAACTATTTGTTAACTTAAAAAATTGGCACGCAATTCCTCTTTTATCCGTTAACTTTACCTTAAGGGTGTGCAGCGTTTCATACTGTTTTAAGGGAACAACTATAGACATGAATTCTTTAGTTATTTCCTTTTACAGTATTGCGGTGGTATTTCTGTCTTCCAATCAAACCTCATAAATATGTCTTGTTTACAACAAGATATTTTAATCTTGATAGCTATAGACACAAGTTCTCTAGTTATCCAAGTTTCTTATTATTATTCAAAGATTTCAAAACTGAAAAAGGATATTGAACCAATCTTAAAAGAATAAGAAGTCCAATTAACTTAACATGAAGTTCAGTATGAGTTCGATTAGAATTTAGGATAATTCTTTCATTCCTTTTATAACTTTTACAAAAGTGAAAAGTATGTGAAATAGTCTTATTTTCCCAAGGAAAATAGACACCGTTTGTCTTCCATAAGTAAGAACAAACTTTTGTTTACGGTATCATTGCATTAATACATTAAAAGAACTTACAAAGTTCATATTCAGTATTTTCGATAATACATCCCTTTAAAAATTAACTACCCATGTTTATATAAATAAACAATTAATTTTACAAGGGTCTAAGATCCAACTTGATGTTCTACCATTAATGCAGTTGATCTACTAGAAATGGTATAACTCAAAAGGTAATCTGCAGGAGATAATTGCCAACATGTGCAACTCTTAGCCATTATGGGGCACAAGGCAATATAATCTAGAATTATAATGTCAAGTAGCATGTTTAACCCCATCAAATATCTCAGGTCAAAGGTCTGACCAACCATACTCGATAAGTCGTCCAATACAAAATCTGTAATTTTACAATCTCGGGTTTGACCATACGATTGTTATATTACCTTGTTTTGCAAATTTACCTAAGACTTTCTTAGAGTAAAAATACAAACTCAAGTGATTCTATACTTGGATGGCAAATGACTTAATTTTAAGGGTATAAATGATTTTGATAAAAAAAGGTTACCAAAAATGTGTATAAGGAAGCATGCATACAACCTTACAACACTAGTTATTTTAAAACATTTCTATTTTCGTTTTAAAAACTATCTATAAGTAGAAATTCCATAATTTATAAACCACATGCCATTTATAAAATTAGGGTCACCATGTTTACAATATTTCCAAGTATAAATAACATTACTACGGATAAGGTTAACTCCTCATGAGATATAATCAAATCCTAGATAGATACCAAACATGATTTATTCCATCTTTAGTAATTGTTACGACATACCATAAATATTGTTAATACGTTTATATAAAAATGTTTATTCTTGCTTTGTTCTGTTGCGGGTTCCCTTGCGGAAACCACTAAACCCATGCATTATAGAATGTTTGCAAGATTTAACAAATTTATGTATACAGTCCATGATTTAGCAAAGTGTACATATCAATATATGGTACAATAAGCATATTAATCATGTACTTTTAGTCCATATTAATTTTGAAAATCATTTTTGCATAATTATATATGTAATAAAATGCCACAATATATATAAAACATGCAAAACATATTTACAAAATTAATCACACTAAACAAAATCATTTACGCAATTAAAATAATAATTCAACAAAAGTCTTCTCATCTTTAGCAATTAACCAAGTAATTCACGTAATGATTTCATGCATACCATATTAAACAAGCATGCATAAAATATATTTAGCTTAATAAACATGGTTTACATGCATGTAATCTATGATTGACAATTTATAAGCAACAAATAAGCTACAATATACTCAAATCGCAAATTATAATACATGCATTGATAATAAGCGTAATAAATCTTTCTAAAATATAACAAAAATTTATTTCTTATTTTTATGTGATATTTAGGGTAAAATATTTCAGTAAATAATATCCTAAAATAGGTATTCACACAAAAGGCAAGAAATATTCATAATATGTATTTATATTTTAGCCGGATCTTCCAAAAATACATACCATATTTATATTTTTAGATTTTATGTGTTTTATAGTAGTAATTATTTCACTAAATAAATTCCTAAAATAAATAGCTCATAAAAAGCAAGAAAATATCAAAAAATATGCGTATTTTAGGTATTTTACCATTTTTTATGTAATTATAACGCTATATGATTTGGCTTGTCATGCCACTGTTGGAAATCATTATCTAAAATAACCTAATATTATGTGAATATTAAACGGGCTACGCAGCGGATCTAATTCATATAGCACTTAGAATTAACATAAACAATAAACATACCGAATAGCAACCAAGCTACGTGAAGAACTGGAGACTACTTCGAGTACATGCATGTGTGTAATACATGCTAAACTGAAAAACCCTTTAAGTTACTAAAGTAAGTAACCTCCAAGCGGTTCATACACTACACGTCAAACAATACTACCTGTGACAATCCGTCAAATTCAGGTCGTTATTTTTATTCTCGAGTATTAAATATAATTTTCATTTTTATGTTGGAATGAGAACTCACTATTAACCGAAAGAAATTAGGACTTACGATTGTAATTTACGCGACGTTTACAAAGAATCGGCGAATCCACGTTAAAGCATCGACGATTATAATTTTTATCATTTACATTTTTCCGTTGTGATTCGCGTTTACGAAAATTCTTGCTAAAACTCGCGTTTTACCTTTAAACCTTACCTTTTCTTAATTTAACTTTACACAATACTTTAAATAAACGTATAACATAAAAATCAATTTTTTTTTCTTCATAAAACTAGGCCAATGGCCGGTTATACATAACAACACACAAACCAATTTTCTCTTTTCTATAACCTCTCATCATACCTCTCATTTTTCCAATACATGCAAAATCCTTTTCACTTCTTACCATTTTCAAATCTCTCTTCCTTCCCCACTCTTGTTGGCTGCTGATTTTAATCCCCCCACCACCACCATCATACAAAATTTCTCATCTCATTTTTATCCTCTAAACACCATCCTTAAGCCTCTTGCAAAGTTTGGTACAATTTCATGAAGATTTGAAGGTGTTTAGGGCTTGTTTTCTTGGGTTTCTTGAGGGTTTTGATTGGGTTTGTGTTAGAAGAATATTATCATCATAAGAAGAAGGTTAGAAGATTGTTAATCTTGTGTTGCATTGGTTCTATTTCAGCCAACACAAGAAAGGAGGGTTTTTGTTTGATTCACTAGTCCAAATCTTTACTTTTGTAAGCCTAGTCTTCTTTTATTTGTTCTACTTCTTTTTATTTCTTGGTTTCTTTGATTTTAATCCATGAAAATGGATGTTTAGATTCTGTAAATATATATATGATGTTGATCTTGAGGGTGTTTTGGATTAGTTATGGGACTAGTTATGGCATTAGGTTAGGTCTTAGGTAATTAAAATGATTTTTAAAAAGGTTTTGTGTTGAAATATGGGGATTGTT
>BQNB010114262.1:0-18511 GCA_026074375.1 Tanacetum coccineum
CAATAAGGATCCATTAGCTTATCTTAAAATAAGTTTAAAGATGCCCTTAAGGCCTGTTTGGTTAGCAGTTTATACCAAAGAGCTTATTTGTGATTTTTAGCTTATAGTTTAATTTTTAGTTTAGTTGCTGTTTAAACTAGATTATTAATATCTAGCTTAATTTGTAACTTAGCTTAAAAATGAAAGGAAAAAAGTAAATAGCTCAAGTAGTCTTTTCATATAGCTTTTTCAGTGCTTATTTGATTTTTCAGCTTATGGCTTATCCAATTTGCTTATTTCTAGATTAAAGTAGCTTAGAAGGTTAGTTTTAAGTTAGTAGTAGCTTATTTTTAGCTTATCTTAGTTTCTAGCCTATTTAGTTTTGTTTAAAAGTAAAAAAATGGCTAAGTGTAGTTTGTCTGATTTTTAAGCTGTTTCTAGCTTATTAGTGACTTTTAGAAAAGTTGTTTTCACAAAAATAGCTTATTATAAGCTGTTTTACAACTTTGCTTTTTAGGATTTTGCAAAAATAAAAAAAGGGGAAACCAAGGAAGTCGGGGGTGAGCAAGACTCGAACCCCCGACCTCAACTTAGCCTCAACCCTTTTATAAGCCTTAACACACACTCCCCTCACCAACGTGCCCTTGGGACTTTTACGTCCAGGTTTGCACAATCAAACATTTTAACCCTTTTTTGAGTTTTTTGTATAATAAGCAATTCGATTGCTTATTTGAATTTTCCCGGCTTATTTAGTTTAGCTATTTAGGTTTTCTTATTTTTCCTGCATCCTGCTTATCATAAGCTATTTTTAGAAAAAAATTAGGATTTTTAGCTTAAAGTTTTATATTTTTCGTGAATTAATTTAGTTAAAAACTTTAAAAAATCATAAAAAATAGAAAAATAATCAAAAAAATAATTTTCTTTTTTATAAAATTTTCTTTTATCATATTCTAGGCTTAGGTTGAAATTTACTCCCGTAGGGTTATTATTTTGAAAGTTCACTTTTTAAAGAACGGGATTAGATCCCCGCTCTTGTTTTCTTCATTTTTAAGCCTTAACCATTCTCGTTTTAGAATTTCTTTAGCATTTTCTTTTTAAATAGTCATTTAGGAGTAGAAAAAGTTTAGACAAGTATTTAGGGTTTAATTTAGTTAAATTGCTTATTTGTCACGTTTTCTTATTCCCGTTAACGTTTTTCGTAGTTAGATTTAATTGTGCCCTTATTTGCTCACTATTAGGATTTTAGCAAACAATCACTTTCGAACCAATTCAAGACATTGTCCAAATAACAAACGAGGTCTCAATTTCATAAGTCTTTGGGAAAACGACCCGGTAATCACTTACCGGTTAAACGTGTAGTATTTTTGTAAGATTTTTCCTACTACCTTTGTCCTCAAGGGTAGTTTTGGAATTTTCTATACTTTGGATATTATTACGTGTATTATAATTTGAACATCAAATTTTTGGCGCCGCTGCTGGGGAATTGTGATTAAGATTCCTTTGTTTGCGTTTGTCGATCGTGGTTTGAAGATCCTTTCGTCTTTGAAAGTTACGCTTTTGAGAAAATCAAAAATACAAAAAATATATATATATATAAAAAGTAAAAAAATAATTTTCTTTTCTTTTTAGTATATGTAAAAGTTTAATAAATAAGAAAAATACAAAAATATTTGCTCTTCCGGATTTTTCGATTTTTCTTGTGAATTCGTGGATATAAGAAATAAAAAAATTTACAAAGTTGGTAAAAGAACACCAACAAATAATACTTTCAACTGAAGTATTATCCATCAATAAGTTCTCGAACTTAAGATTAAAAAATTTACCGTTTGTGTCACTTACGAAAAAGGCGCACCTCTTTTGTAAAATTTATTTTACTTAAGGGAGTTACCCTAAGTTTTTTGATTATTCGGTAAACAAAAATATTTCCTTTTCTCATTTCTTTAATCATTTCATTTGTTTGTTTAGTGCATGCACACTAAAATTTCCGATTTTCCCCATCATAACCGTGACATAACGCGCAGCACAATAGCGCTACTGATTCAGACCGCGAATAACTTTGGACTCACTCCACGGAAACGATAGGCTCCACAACTCTTGGTCATAGCTTCGCGTTTGGAGCTATCCTTAGACAGAGTTGGTCTGTTTTCGGGTTTGGTTGCACCGTATCCTTTGTCACCGAACCTCGGGTTCATTTTCCATCTGCTTTAGGAAGAGAAGAAATTTGAGTGTCCCATTATTGGAAACACCCAAACCCGCTTCTGAGTATGATTGCTTTCACATCACCTTTTGGATTAGCAAAATGGTGTTGTATTGGAAGAGAACCCGAGCCCGAAGTAGAAGCGGTATTACTATCACAAATTTAGTGATCAGGTCCCCGTTATTAATTTGCCATTTGATTTTGCATATTTTCAAAACCGCGTCATTACTTTGACGGAGTTATCAAAATCTCGGAACTTAAGACCACACTGGTGCGGAGGTGCTGGAGCGGAGGACGCTTGGTAAGGGGAGCTTGAAAAGTCGGGGGTTGATTAATCTGGGGTTGGTAAACTTGTCCTTGATTTGAAAATTATTACCTCGATTTTTGGTTAAAATTGTTTCCCTGATTCTTTTGGTTGAAGTTTGCTCACCCCAAGAGGTCGAGATAGATAACACTTGACGAATGCATGAGCGAGACGTACTCTTCGTAGTCCATCTTCCTCTCGCAGCAAGGTTATAGGAAAACCGGAGTGAGAAGGTATCGCGTTCTACTCGTGCGCGCGATTACTCTAGCTCGCACCTATTCTAGCTGTCAGGATTACAACGAGTACGACGTCTTAGTCCACTAGTTTATTCAATGTCTGTAAGCTTAACCGTCTCGGACGCATCTATATAGATCACCGCGTGGACACTCCTCTAATAGAACAACATATGTACTACGATCTTATCCACAAACGATAGGATTAGCCTCGACTTTACAGCTTTAGAGATATATAGTCTCGATCTCTGAGGATATCTATATATCACTCAGCGACTTATGACAGGATATAGCCATCTTCCCACGAGACAAGTTCGCAACTCGTCTTGCTCAGACCGCGGTTTATACTGCTCAGCAAGTAGCGCTACGACAGAACAACTTGATCTCGCGAGCGCTTACTTTCTCCTCTCTTAGCGCTTTCTGCAATGCCAGGCATCCGTACTAGACACTTACTGCTCGCTATCATCATCATATTATATGATCCCAAGACATCACTCTTGCAATCAAAGCGCCACTCACAATCCTCTGACATAGAAGGTGATTGTAGTCACAGAGTCTGTTTTAGCACTCACACAAAAACTTGCGAACGACAACTTTAGATAGCCGCTGCGAAAGGCGTTCTGGAATCGTGATTTAAGTGACAAACTGCATAAGAGCTTGTCCTCACCACGGATTTACGAAGTTAACTCAAGTTGATACCTTTTATAACGGTTTAAACGATAACGATCAAGACTCCTTAAATGACGCGGCAGGTGGAAATCTTCTGAGTAAGACGACTAGAGAGGCTTTGAACAAAATTGAAAACAAATCAAAAGTTCATTATTCGCGTAATAAATCAAATGTTTCTAGGATGAATACGATTTCTAGGGAAAGTGTTAGTAAAACGGATGAGAGAATTGATAAGCTTGCGGATCAACTTTCGACCTTAGTTGAGATTGTTTCTAAAAAAGTTATCACTCCCGCTCCGGTTAAAGTGGTTGAGGAAATTTGTGTTACTTGTAGTGGACCTCAATGCTTGTACAATGTCCTAATAACCGATATATAATCAAGCTAGTGTCTGTGCGAGCAACGAGGTGCTTACAATCAAGTAACCCTCAGAAACAGTGTTTAGTCAAATCAAAATTACACCATCAGGTTTTAGCTCTGGTGCAAAACAATGGATCAAAATAGGTTAATCAAATCAAGGTCAAGTGGAATAATATTAATCTGGGAAATAATTTTCAATGGTAACATCAAGGTTTTCAAGACTCAAATAATCATGCTCCAAATTTTCAAAACCAACCTTTTCAAGTGCCTAATAATCAAGTTCAAACAAGAGTACTCAAATGATTTCTTTCAAGTTACAAGATGAACTGAATGATCAAATAAGAAAACAATGCAAAATCTTTAATCCGACACACACTCGCTCGTCAAGCGGATGAGTTCTTATGTACTGATAAGCCTATCAGCGCAAGTTAGCTCAACTCACTGACATCGAAACACATGCCGCGCATATCTCACGTCTTGAGAAACACACAATGAGTCTTCAAACTAACTATTCAGAATCGAGTTTCACTGATAAGATGCGAGTAGTCTCAATCAGACCCATACCGGAGCGGAAACCTATCTATAGAGATACATCTATGTTCGAGCCAAAGACTCTCTACTCAAACACCTCTGAAGCCGATAAGACCTCTAGAAAGAGCGAGCGCACACATCTCCCTATAGTGGTGACTGTCAAGATCATTGCAATCTAGACTCCGGCCGCTCCCCTTCATTACTCAATACGGACTATCCATCACACACTCTATCTCTTCTTAAGATCTAGGAAAACACGTAAACGTCATGGAGTACATCATTCTCATCGAACGACTAAGTTACTCGAGTCTCAATTATCACATTTCCAAGCAAAGTACCAGGCCGAAGAATGAGTCTGCAATGCCATCCTCTCGAATTACACCCAGTTCATCATCCCACTGTAAGAGATTAGCATCGATGAGGGGTCTCGAACACTATTCAATCCCATCATCTAACGAATGTCATCGCATATAAGCCATATATTCCCATACTCCCTTACGTGACGAATACATAGTAGCAACAGTCTCATGACACACGTCTCTCGAATCAAAATGCGAGACGAAAGACTCGTTCCAGAACTTCATTCGAAGACAGGTGATCGTCTTGTGAGCGAACACTTAAGTTTCAGAGCGATGCTTTATCAGATAGCGTGACTGCAATCGAGTATGAGCGTTCCTACTTTCTCTATCTATATCGAATGTTTCGCACACAACACCCATAGATTCTAAGTCATCCTCAATTTTAGTGCACATCTCAACTAAGGCTGAGTGATATACATCTTAGAGATTCAGAGCGAGTACTAGAACATGCGATCTTTTTGGATGCGAATGATCATACCATCACACAAAGACAGGGGCTCCTGTCTCTACTAAGCTTGTCAGTACTCTTCATCTATCAACTCACCATAATAGTCAACAACTCGCTACAACTCTCTCACACGTAGCAAGCAATGTGATAGCAATGTCACGCGCAACTCTGGCGCGAGTGCTCTTTTGGCGCTCATGTCCGTATACAACTTCTTTCATGCGCCCCACACTCTTCTCACTTTAGTCGCGCCGAGACGGAGGTCTAAAAAACTTTCTTTTAACAACGAACTTACAACCAACTCGTGACTTTAGGTGTTAGCATAACGATCCTAGTACTCATCCTCATCGACTTCGCTCCAAGTCTCTCATCTTTTAGATACTACTCAGTAATAGCTCACAACAAATAACAATAGATCTACAACACCATCTTCTATGCTACTAATATAGATTCTCTTAATCTCTATCATCTCTCTCTCTTCTTTTCCATCATCGCAGCGATCGAGTTGTTCGCTCACAGTACCAATAGCTTAGATCACACGCGGAGCCTAACCATCTCATACATACTGCGGAGTTTAGATATTTATCCGAGTATTCTCTGATAATAGCTCTCCAAATATTGGTGTTAGTCAGAAAGTCTATATATAAGAGACTGTAAAATATGCAGACACGCTCTATTGTATTCTCAGACGGACGGTGACAACACAACATACTACATGACTAATTAATGATACATATACAAGTCAATATGGCGCGATGTCCCTAGGAACTAACCTAGAAAAAATACAGTCCACCAAAAAAATAGAGTAGTTTGGAAAAGGATAAGTGTAGTGAAAACGTTATGGAAAGCTTGCATTCAGTGCTATGCTCTCGCGGTCGGGAAGTGTTTAGCCTTTAAGTACTTTCATGGAAGAAAGTTTGCAAAGCCCTCAAAGGATTAACCATAATTTCGAAGTTGACATAGAGCTATGAGAAATCATTTTGATTATAGGAAAACCAAGTATGGAAGCATGGTTATCGTCTAAAAAACAGGACGGGTAATATTTATGATGAGTCCACCAACACGTTTAATCTAACTGATGAAGAATGGGAACTAGAAATTCTGGTTAGCTATTTATCCTTTCCTAGCTTAACTTTCTTTATGTATGATTATGGTTAGTTTCTCCATTCATTTATATACTATCATGTTTATTTTGCGTAGAAAAATAAGCTTGTAAAACCACTGAAAAGCACGACACCTTCAATTTTTTTTTGTTGGGGGGGGGGGGGCTCACGCGAACTTTGTGCACAACTTTTTCGATTGTTAATATGGCCACCGTATCAAAAGTTGAGGAACGGAGATCACACGAAGCCTAACGCGAGTTGTCTCAATCCCCATGTAATTGAAGACGGTGAAGATATTGGTGCCTCAGGTACCACGTCTCAGAAACCTCACTCAAAAGTTCCTTGTGCCGCGAAAAACAAAAGAAAGCGTACACAACAGATGGATGGAGTTGAAATAGAAATCTTGGTTGTTCTAAAAGTAATTGCAAATAGGATCGTCGAACCGGAACAACCTCCAAAACCTGAAACACCCACTCTTGAAGATTGTCAAAATAAGTTGAAAACAATTTGTATGGTGCCTGAAGGATTGATCCTTTCTGTATGAGTTACCGCACATTGCAATCTTTGTGAGCCAAACGATCCTATAGGGAATGTTGGATGGCTAATAAAATCGTAAAGGTGTGTGGATGGGTCCAAAATATTGGACGAAGTAAAGGCTTCAAGTACCAATTCATCAAACTGTTTCAATCTTTAGTGATTTTTTGGGGGATACATGTATAAAATGAAACATTGCCATCTTTTTTGTTGAATATTATGTATAATTTGAACAAAATGTTGTAGGTACGTCGTTATCAATATGGTGTGTTAATGGTTTACTTTTATGCATTTGATGTTTGGTAGTTTGATTGTAATGATTAAAGTCTTTAAAATATTTCATGAACAGTTGACTAATGTGATGTTTATTCGAGCTTTAATTTTTAGGCCATCAAAACTTTTAGCCAAATGCATGGGTGTTGATTTTATTTTATAAAGTAGTAAAGTTTATGTTTTACAAGAACACTTTTTGATATCATGCGACATATATCAAAGAAGCAAATAAGTTTATGCAGCATGTAATGTTTGGGTAAATATTGTTGGTGTTCTGCACTTTAATTGCTGGTGTTGAAAAGTTTGGGTAAAATAGTCATTTACATTTATTTAGAAGGCTTCTTGAGTAGGAAAAAGAAACAACATTTATTGATATGATCCTTATTCCAAACAACTTAGTATTATCCAAACAGAAAGTTTATCCAATCAGGAAAAAAAAGAAACACCCCCTAAGTAGACCATGCTTGATCTCAAAGTTGTTTGCGATGATTTCGGGAACAACGATCGCATCCTCGTAACCCTCGGTGGGTGCTTCGAGTAATTGCGCCATAGTACGATTATCGGCCATCGTAACTATGGGAGGATTGAAAGTTTCTTTATTGTTATTTGGTTTCTCAAGATTGGGTGATTCAACAGAAGTTTGTCGGTCTTGTTGTTGTCGACGTTTACGGGCTTAAGAACGAGTGCGCATGCACAAAATAGAAACATAAAAAGAAAATTTACACAAATTTTTTTTGGTTTTTTCAATGATTTATTCACAATGTATTTTAACGGACAATGAGGGATGACACATCAACCAAAGTATCTTGACTTACTCAGGTAGCACTCCAAATGAAAAACGCACAAGAAAGCGAAGCGGAGGAGTAGGAATAGCGCGAAGCTTATTTCTCCTTTCGGGTCGTAGTTCCTCAGAACAACCCTCCTTATACCCACCTTATAGTTTGTTAATAAAATCAAGGTGAGCCGTTCGTCGTAAGCGGCACAAATGGCAAGTTTATAAATCTTTTGTTCGATTTGGGAACCAACAAGTTCACTGGAATTTATTAATGATAATACTTTAGTAAAAGTATTATATGATTGATGAATTTTATTTCTTGATTAAGACAATGTTTTTATATTTTTGGTTTTTCTTGTTTTATAAAATATAATACTAAAAAAGAATGAAAAAAAATATTTTATTTATTTTTTATGAAAAAACTAAAAGAGATATATTCAAAGATTCAAACACAATTGTGCAAACGTAACGATGAAACGCTGCCCTAGCCTCCCCCGTCAAAAGTCGGCGCCAAAAATTGATTCGTCAATAGTATATATATAATATATAGGCAAACAATCAACCAAATACCCTTGACCAGGGATTGGTTAATAATTCACAAATTAAAATATATATGTAACCGGAAGTATGATTCCCGGGTCGTTATGTCCCAACGAGGTGTGCAATTGAAAATCGAATGACGGATTGATGATTGATGTTTGAATATGACAAGGTTATGATTGTTTTTCTATTACTACAAGTTAAATATGCAAAAACGATTAAAGAAAACCTAAAAACGAAAGCTAAAATGATTTAAAACTAAAACGGGTACGAAAAACGAGGGTCAAAAACCTAAATTTTGCAATTTTAACCCTAGAACAATTTTTAAACTAAAAATAGATTCTACTTGACTAAAAACGAAGTTTAAAAAAACTAGATCGAAAACGGAGTTAGTTAAGACCAAAAACGAGTCAAAACAAGAACGGGAACGAATCCCGTTCTTTAAAAAGTGAAACTTTAAAGAAATGACCCTACAAGAAAACAAATATTTTTCCTAGAAACTATATGACAAAAGAAAATTTTAAAAAAAAGTTTATATTTTTCTGACTTTTATTTTATTTTTTTTGATTTTTTTAAAGTTTTAAACAAAATAAATTATAAAAAAAAATACTAAATGTTTATAAAAAATTCTAAAAATTCACGAAAACTAAATTAAGCTACAAGGAATCTAAGAAAAATAAAAAGAAAGAACCAGCTTATTCCAATAAGCAGGAAATAAGCAAAACAGCTTATGGGCTGTTTGGGCCAAAAGGGCCTTAAGTATTTGATTGTGTACACCTCTACCGGATGAGCTATTGTAGCACAGCGGTAGAGGTGTGTGGGTTAAAGAGGGTTGATAGTGTTGAGGTCTAGGGTTCGAGCCCTAGCTCACCCTGGACTTCCACTATCCCCTTTTTCATTTTTTTATAACTTTTTTTGAAAAGCAGAAAATAAGCAACTTTAAAAAAAGGCAAAATTTTTATTTTTCAAAAATAAGCACGAAATAAGCCAAAGATAATGACAGACTTAACCCCTTTTTTTACACTAAACTATAAATAAGCTAAGTGATTGGGTTTAATGAACTGAATAAGCAAACAACTAACAAATAAGCACAAATTTAAACTTAAAAAGAAAAGGTGAATTAAAAAAAACAAGACCTAATTAACGCAAAGCTTAGACTGAAAATAAGCAAATTTGAATGAAAAATAAGCAAGGAAAAAGCTAACAAATTCTGTACATTAAAAGGAAGGTAAAACAGACCAAGGTTGCAACTTTTGGGTGCTTATTTTTTAAGCCACCAGACTAAACTCTTAAAGAAATTATAAGCTAGAAAAAGGGGAAGAGAACATAAAAAAAACTACTAAAAAAAGCAATCTATACTCATTTTTGAAACGAAAAAAAGCATGGAAAGCTGAATGAAAAAGGGTTGGATAGACAGAATGCTCAATCAGACCTTAAGTGCACACATCACATTTTTCTTTTTGGCTTTTTTGGACAGATTAAGTCAACTCAAATGGTAAAATAAATCAATCACAGATACCAACAATCTAATAAGCAGATAACAACAAAAAGCAATAATTAAAAATCACCAAATAAGCCAGAATTTGGCTTATTTAAATCTCAGCACCAGGGGAAAACACATTTTTTTGTGTTTTCTTTGGCAATATGCAAACCAATAAATAAGCTACCAAATGAGCTTGAAAGTTCAAACCAAGTAAGAAACAAGCTTGGAACAGAGCATTCCAATGGAACTTAATTATAATAAAAATTCAAATATTAAAAACACTTTTATCTTGGCTAAATCTTAGATTAAAAATCTAACTTTTGTAACTATAGAAAACTTTGACAGATGGATAGTAAACTTAACTAACTAACTTGAAGTGATGACTAAAAATAAACTTAGAACTCTGCACTAGTCAGGATTTTAAAAGACAACGGTTAGTAAGGACCGGCGAGGGTGGACTCCAGAGCTAGGAGGGTGGTGGGGATATGCTAGATGTGGAAGTGGGGCATCCATGGATGGGACGAAGGGGGTCACTATCAGGAGTGGTGACTATACTTAAGTATGGCGGTATGCCTACACATAGTTCTCTGGTTCATATACTAGAAACATAGAGCTTATTAAAAAATATGAATTAACTAACACTTGAGACCAAAGCCTATAGTAGATCTGATAAAACAGCTTAATATGACATCATATTTGTTAGCCAAAGTTGGCCAAATGACCCTAACCCATTGACATAACCATACTGACCCATTTTAGCTTATGCCAAACACCCCTTTAATTTATGAGACATCAACTTTAAGCTTGAAACCTTAATTTTTAATGAACCAAACCTTAATACCAGATAATTATTAGCTTAATATGAACCTATTGGAAAACTTAAAACATAGAAATAAGCAGTTACAATAAGCAAATAGCAATGGACAGGTTTTAAGCTATAAAAAGGCAGAGACTAAATGAACAATTACAAAAGAAATAAAAACAAATAAGAAGGTTCAAATGACAAGAAATAAGATAAAATAAGCAGATTATAAGAACAATAAGGCTCAATAAGCTGAAATTAAGCAATGCTACAGTGACACTAAGAAAATAAAGAAAAATGGACTTACCAGTCCCTTTGCTCTAAACAAGGGTCATTAAGGCTCACAAGAGCTTTTCTACTAAGCTCCAGCTTGTGATAAACAATCTGGTAGGTCCAATAAGCCTATCCAATTTCGGCTTATCATCTAGTAAATTAAGCTGAGGAATTTTTGTGATTTTTTTATGAACAAAAGTAAAATGCAATTCAAAACTCAGGAATGTAACTGAAAACTTCACTTTTATTAAAACTTGGAAACTTGATACAATGCTTATAAGTAAGCTGAGACTGAATAAGTTAAAAAAAAGAGATAACTTGAAAATGGAAATTACACTCAAATTTAAAACTTAAAAAATTACACTTAAACAAAAAACTACTCTCTCTACACTCTGTCTTCTTTCTTCATATATAAGCAGCTAGTCTTCTTTGCATTGTGTTTGTTGTGTTTGTTTGCTGAGAGAAAAACCTAGCACCAATCTTGACCCTTAATCCTACCTTGGAGCCCGAGTTCTTTGATCCTGCCCATTCAATGCCCAAATTGTAGGTCTGGATTGCCAACATGGCATAACGGGGTTTGGTGGAGAGGGGTTAAGGGTTTGATCTCTAGGTTATATTGGGGTTGCAGGGTAAAAGGATGGAAGGAGTCCCGTGACTATTAATGGGGGTTTGAGCTTTGGCGGGAAAACGGGTTAGGGTTAATCTGGGTTTGATTTTGGGGGTGCAGGGGTAGAGTTTATGAGATTGGCAATTATGGTCCCCTATAGTGTATTGTGGAATAGCAGGTGTAGTCCTTGTGGTGTTGTGCTTTTGAAAGTTGGTAGGTTCAGCCCCTTAAAGTTGTAAGTCTTATTGCACCGCAAGTCCTTGTGGGGAATAACTTTTAAGATATGGCAGAATCAGTCCTTCAATCATATAAGCTTTATTTCAGAATGAGTCCTTGTGGTATATAACTTTTGGGATTGGCAGAATTAGCCCCTTAAGTTATAAATACCATTCTTTTCATCAAGTCTTTGAAATCCAAGTTTAAAAACTTGGCAACTTCAGTCCCTGAAGTTGTAAATTAACTTTGCTTTGACTTGACTTTGGATTTTGGCTTTTACTCACGCTCTTTTCATTCCCGTGCTCGGTTTTGTTTGTTTTTGCTTGCTTTTTCGTCCTTTTCTTGAGTATCTGTTTCCTGCACAATTCAAATGCAAAACATACAAATACAATGTATTTTTTGTACGTTTTTGGTCATTTAAGTCCGTTTTTAATGGAAAATAGTATGTGTAATTAAGCACATACCAGCCATTTAAGTTATTAGAAATCAAACGATATGAATACAGTTTGTTTTAACACATTAGACATACCATAATGATGTGGTATTCTATGAGTATTGGAATTGTGAGACTACATCAGAATCCTTAGATAACTTAATTCTTTTTTGATCAAATACTTGTCAATTGGGTCGAGCCAAATTAAATACAAAGTATTTTAAAACCAAGTGCATGCTATAACGTACATTTCTTTGAATAGTACAATAACTATATGTTCATGTGTTTCAAGAGAACAGAACATGTGAAGTATACGTTACAAGTCTTTGAATAACTCAAGGACATCATGTTTATGTGTTAACAAGAAGACATAACAATTTTACTACTTACTTTATGTTATAAGTCATTGACAAATTCAAGGACTTTATAATTATTTCTTAACAAGCAAACATAATTATACTAACTAAAGTAATTATGAACGCAAACTCTTGAGTTCATTTGTAAATTCAAGTTAATTCCATACTTCATAATTATGATTATATAATTAACCATAATTTATTTTGACTAAAACATATAGTCAATAAGTTGAAGTAGCTATATATTATATCTTGACATTTAAATATAATAAGGCAACAAACATCTTATGTGTTTAAGTCCTAGTAGAAATATTTGCTTTCTTACCTTGCGGTCAAGAGAAACCAATAATCATATTGTTATATGTTGTTCCTTGCACACACTTAAGATTTCTCCCACTTGTGTACTGGACAACATGATCTAAAGTAGACAAATAGTATGACAAGCGCTCGATTGTATAAACAATATGATAGTGTCATAGATATTTCAAGTAGATTTCAAACCATAACGTTTAATAAGGAATTGTGGATTATTATTCTATAGATAACGTTTCAGAAAGCAACATCGAAAAGGCAACGTATTATCTATAAAATAAAATGCAATTTTCCTTAAACTATGGTCGTTCATATTTGGAAAGTAATGAATTATTTCAAATCAAGCTAGAAATAATATGGGTAACTAAAAAGGAAATAAATCTTGCAGCTCCTACTGAATTTGACAACCTCACCTGAATGTCTTTTCAGTAGTAAAACGCAAAGCTCCCACTGGATTTGTCAACACTGTAAAGGTTACATCACCAGTAGATAGCAAATAGCAATTTATTTACTTTTATACTCTTTTAAAATGCCTACAAGTAGCAATGTACTTAAGTATTGAACAGAGTACATGAAATTCTACTTATGTAGATGAGGGACTAGCCATCCATGCTTTCATTAACTTGAACTTTTAGCAAGCAATTCCTCCTTAATTGGTCTGCCTAGCCACAAGGGTTTTTAGCACTATAAGGAATGAATCGAGTCCGAGAAAAAAAATACTCGGAAGACCTGCTAGTAATTTATTTACTCATTGCGGTTTAAACTCATACATCATGACAAGTGCAAGATGTCATTATTTGGTAGCTATAGACACAATGTTCTCTAGTTACACAAATATTTTATCTTTCAAAAATTTCAAAACCAAAAAAGGGTAATGAAAGATTGAAAGTGAGTATAATTATAATTGATAAAATTCAATTATAACCATATCTTATTCTTGTCAATCAATGAGAAAAGATAGGAGTGAGTCTCACTTTTTTTGCTAGAAAAGAGGCTATGTTTGTATTCTTTGATAAAACAAACGTCCGTTTACGAATTATGTTGCAATAACACAATAGAACATAGAAAGTTTTATTTAGTATTTTAGATAATTAAATTCTTAAAAGAATTAACTACCTAATTAATTACTAATAAGACTAAGATCCAACTTGACCTCCCACTTATTACCAAAGGTCGGACTAGTGTGTAAACAAGTAGGGCAAGAGGTAAGCGATGAGCGTTAATTGCATTGTTAATGCAACTCTTAGTTTTATAAGACACATGACTTTAGTAACTCATATAGTAAGGTCATGTACATGTTTTTGTCTCATCTATCCTGGTCCGAGGTCTGACCAGGTAACTCGATTTAAGTCGACCAAAAGAGAAAGTGCAAAAATTGGCAAAGGTCTGACCAATGGAAAAAATTCACCATGGGTTGGAAAGGCCCTGAGGTGTGACCAGAGAAGACAATCCAAATGCACGTGTTCTTCATTTGGCTGGCATAGACTTAAAACTTCATTTAAGGGTATACACATAAATGTGACAAAATCTTGTACAAGAAGCATGCAAAACATCTTGTAGCACAAGTTAAGAAAACATTTTGTTAACCTTTTTGGTATAGACATCATTTTGTCAAATGTTCTCGGTAGCTCCATTTTGAACGCACAAAGAAGCGGAGAAACAGGTCAGCGCGAAGCTTATTAAAAACCTGACTTCTTTAGGGAAGCCGTAGCAAAAACCCGCCTTAAACTTCTCTTGTAGTTTGTTCACAATGGTGAGCCGTATTTCCAATTGACTAATGATGCTATTATATGTTAAGAAACCCTTTGTTAACATTAGTTTTATAGTTGCCAATATGGTGGGATTACAAATTGATCAAACCCTATATTGTACTCCTACATGCGTCCATAGACACAAGTAATTCCAATAATTCCCTTATATGCCGAAGCATGTAGTGGGGCTGGATAAGATTAAAGATCTATTCAACCCCATAATGCGCACATAAAAAACTAAGATTACACAAGAAATTAAATTTCATAGTTTAATGTTCGTATTAAATTTGTCCAAAAACCCCCTTTTCGTAAATAACACATAACAAGTCACAAGGAGCATGCATAATACTAGACATGTTTAATTTCTCTTATAAGTATAATTCTGGTTTTAAGAGTTTCATAAAGTCTATTTTGCAAATATTGACTAGACACGTGGCATATCACATATAAGCAATTAAAACAGACAAAAAATTGGAGTAAAATTGAAGATAAACTCTTATGTAGAAAGCAGTAATCACATAATGCCTCAAGTTCTCAAAAGAGTCTTCCCTAATTGGAGAACCATAAGACTCTTACTAGGTTTTCTGCTAAAGTGCCTAGATCGCCACATCCATCATATTACATGATTGTGTGAGTTTTACAGCCGAGATAAATCAAGAATAGAATAACATGGCAACTTAATTAACTTTTAATTTTAATTTATTCTTATTATCATGTAATCATTTGTGTTGATTCTAGGCGTTTATTCATTATCTATGGCAAGGATTGCATGTCATTGCCATAATTTTCCAATAAAACAATAAATAAACTAGATTTCATGCGGCCCTAAGCGTGTTTAATTATGTGTGTAACCCATAATACACCAAAACAAGTTGACTCGTGATGCCACTGTTAGGATTTGATAAACTGTTAACCATTAACAACCACGAGTACACAATGGATATGGATCAAGTATGATGTATATGATTAACACACACAATAAATAAACAAAAGGTAAACAATAAAACCAACCCTTGAAGTCAACAACAAATGTAATGAAACAGAGTGACTAAGATGTCACCTCTACGAGTGCTTACATAAACACGTTCAACGAATATGCCCGGATGCTAGTCCAAACCTCACGTATAAACTAAACAACCTTTGTAATTCCTTGCTTCAATAATTAAATCTCAAAACAAACTCTAGTTTCCTAAACCAAAAATCAGAAACTAGATGTAGGGATTTTACCGAAAATAGTGAACCAAAAATCACCTATGTGTACCGAAATTCACCAAGCAAAACCCTAAGCGTTTCTAAACTATTACCACACTTAAGAATCAGTCTAACCAAAGTCCTAAACCTGCTGGGTAAGTGGTGGGATCGAATCATACTTGATTATGCCTCTTGGGAATAATCAAAAATCAACAAGGTGGAAAAAGAGAACCAAATAAGCAAGATCCCTAATAAGGGTTTGATATTTGGTTGTTTTAATGAGTGGAGGGGGAAAGGATTTCCTATGTTTCTTATTGTTGTTCTCACATCTGATGAGCTAGGGTGAAAGGGAGTTTTATAGCCTCCAAAGACCCCACTCATGATAAGACTAAAACACATCCACTTTGAGTCTTATCACAACTTCTCCTTTTCCTTCTTATCCTAAAACCAAACCTAGACACTTTTGGAATCCTCCTAGAACCTTTTAAGTGGCCAGCTACCTTTAGACACCACATGGTTTTTTTGTCTAGTCGGTTTTTAGTACTTTGGTTTACATTTTAGAAACATCTCATGAAGTTTAAAACGCATTCTATGTGTTTAACATTTGTGCCCCCAATAGGCTCACACACTTCTAGTCATATAGGTGTTATCTAACTACCATAATCCAACACCAACTTCTGATGGGAGGCCTGAAAAAATGGTTAAAGACACAAACGACATGCTTCATATGGCTCAAGAATCAACATTATAAGATGCCAAGAAACGTTTGTCTTTTGCTACTGTTGTTGTTACTGAAAACACGCATAAGAAGGTTAACTTCAGGAAGGTTGAGGAAGACGTAGCGAGTAATGTCAATTACGAACCTATGATACCTATGTCTTCTATTGTGTGGGTAAAAATTAGACTTTTGCTCACACTTTTTAAAAAGTGTGGGCAAAACTAAACTATTGCTTACATTTTTTGGAAAAGTGTATGGTTACTTCATTGGAAAAAGAGTTGTGTTTCCTATTTTAGAGAACTATATGTTTAATGCGTGGCAGAAATTTGGCATACAAAAGGTGATGATGAACGCAAAAGGTTTCTACTTTTTTAAATTCTCTTCTATGAAAGGGGCAGATGATGTTCTTGAAAACGGACCCTCGACAAGTGCCCATTATTCTTAACAAATGGTCTCCCTTAACTAGTCTTACTAAAGAAAACCATTCTAGTGTGCCCATTTGGGTTAAGATGCGCAATGTTCCCATGGCTGTATTTATGGATGACGGGTTAAGTTTCATAGCATCCAAGACTGGGAACCCGCTAATGTTATACTCGTACACGAGTACGATGTGTAATGAATCTTAGGGCCGAAGTAGTTATGCTTGCGCTATGATAGAAGTTCATGCTAATGTAAAGCTAAAGGAATCCATTATTGTGGCTGTTCCAAAGCTTGAAGGGAATGGGTATACATGCAAACTATTACAGTGGAGTATGAATGGAAGCCACCAATGTGTTCAACATGCAAGATTTTTAGTCATATGCTAGATCAATGACCTCATACTGTAAAGGAGATGTCTATCAAGAAGGTGGAAGGTGAGATGGACAGGTTTCAACTAGTTAAGAATCATAATGCGGGAAGGAAGGCTACTGATAAGAGTTATGGGGTCAAAACTAAGAAGAATTTGGTTTATAGACCAGTTTTGAAAGCTAATGTGAGTAGTTCTCCCAAGACCAATGTGGCTAGTTCGTCTAAGCAACAAGGAAAGCAACCCATTATTACAGCTTACTCATTTTCTGATTTGGTTGATGTGGACATAAATGAAGCTAATATAGAAGATTGGAAGACAGTAGGTTCAAGTAAATATGTAGATTTGGAATCAAAGAAGAAAGGGACAGTGGACCTAGAC
Organism: Tanacetum coccineum; assembly: GCA_026074375.1. Classification (NCBI taxonomy): domain Eukaryota; kingdom Viridiplantae; phylum Streptophyta; class Magnoliopsida; order Asterales; family Asteraceae; genus Tanacetum; species Tanacetum coccineum. The sequence continues at coordinate 17,610 of BQNB010114262.1, forward strand.
TCTGATGATGACATTGAGAATTGTTACGATGAAACAGCGGGTTTTATGGAAAATGATATGATGGTTCAAAGGGGGCAAGCACTCCCGATATGCATGGTTCTGATGTATAGCATCGCATCATGGAACATCCGTATGGATATTGGTATTCTTAAAAGCGTTTGTTCAAAAGTTTGTTCGAAGTGGGAATGGACCTCTAATGCTTCTCATTGTAGAAAAGGCTCAAGAATTATTCTGGAATGGAATGACGAAGCCGTGGATGTCACGGTGTTGGATTGTTCAAGCCAAGTAATACACACTCAAATTATGCTAAAAGCGGACATTAAAGCTCTATTATGTTCCTTTGTGTATGCGTCCAACTCGTCAAGACTCGTAGAGATCTCTGGCAGAACTTGTGTATGCACAAACTATTTGTCAATGGTAGACTGTGGGTACTAGTGGGGGACTTCAACTGAGCCCTATTCATTGAAGACACCTACTATGGGTCATCTAAAATGAACATCTCCATGCAGGAATTTATTAAATGTGTCAAAAATGTGGAAGTTACTGATGTGAATAGTACTAGGTTACAATGTACATGGAACTAAAAACTGAAGGGTGACTTTGGCATATTGAAAAAGATCAACAGAGTTATGGCTAATATCGAGTTTTCTACTACATTTCTTTGCTCATATGCAGTTCTTCAACCATATAGAATTTCTGGCCATGCTCCTACTATCCTTAAGATTCAGATGGTCAGTTATGAGAAGCCTAAACCTTTTAATTTCTTTAATTTCCTCTCGTGTAAGCTGGAGTTCCAGCAGGTGCTTATGGATCAGTAGGGTTTAACTATGAATGGCATAATATGTTTAGACTTTTCAAAAGGCTTTGTGGCATGAAAAAACCTTTGCATAAGTTACTTCATG